>JAESUZ010003926.1:0-20600 GCA_017311185.1 Proteles cristata cristata
AAAAAGGTGTAGTTTGGATCAAATTGGGGCTGAATAGATGTCCTTTTTTATCCCAAAGTCCTTAATACACTAGAAAGAAAGCTCAGTGGCTAGACAAAGGTAAGGTTTACTTCTTACATAGAGTGTGTTATGGGCTGGGCACTGTTCATCTGTCTTGTTCCACCTGGAACATATGGCAAAGAGAAAGCTTTAAACCAAACACCTCAGCCCAAAAGCCACACATGTTGCTTTTCACCAGGAGAGTAGACTTGAGCCATGAAATCCCAAGTTGTTTTCCTAAAAATCAAAGTGAAATTGGTCAGGTGTGATTTTAAAAGCAAGAAAAACATAAATGATATTGAAAATGATAAATGAAGCAGAACCACACACCCAGGAGATACTTTATTCAACATTTGCTAGGAATTTCATAAATTTAAGAAGGGATAGAAAGCATAAATAGAAATAATTCCCGAGTTCCTGATGGATTTCTGAATAATACCTGTCTAGGAATAGCTAATAACTATATAATAAATTGAAAACATAGCCAAAAATTTATTCATAAAAATAATAGCCCTAAGTAATTAAGTACTTTTACAGTTAAACTCTATCAAATCTTCAACAAACATAATCTCTATGTTATATAAGGAGTTCTAGAGGATAGAGAAATATGGAATGTCATCCAACTCATTTTACAAAGCTGTCACAATAATGATACAAAAACTGATCAAGGATAACACAAAAAAGGAACTGTAGGCTAATTCTATGTATTAGTAATAGCATAGACTACTGAGTACATACTATCATGCCAGACTCAGTTCAATGTGTTTTAGGCACTATGCTGTCTCCCCAAAAAATGAAGATTCACTTCCAGTAATAATGGAATAAATTGTTTCATACCAACCCTCCCACTAAGAGCAGCTTCTACTGAGAACAGCTTGAGAAGCAGGAGAAAATATTTTAAAACATTTCTTTGAATTCATTGGGAAGCTAATAAGGCAGAAGTAGGCAGGCTCTACTTACAGGGCCAAGATCCCATAGAACAGGAAAGCTCAGGAGGGGAGTCTGGCACTTGGTGGGGCTTTACTTTTCTAAGAAATATATGATTCTGAAAACCAGTTGATCAGAGGCTAAGAAGTTGGGCTGAGCTTTTGGCAGACTCATGGAAATCAATAAATTAAGGGCTTGATAGGTTTAAGAACTGATTAAATATAGCTGAAGGGAAAACTAGTGAACAGGAAGATAATTCTAAAGAAAAATTTTGAGACGGAAGAAATAAGAGACAAAATGATAGAAAATACAGAAATGAAGGTAAGAAAGTATGGCATAGAGTGAAAAGAAATCTAATATACCTGGAATTGGAATTTCAGAAGAAGGAGAAAGAGAAAAGCGATGTTTTAGGAGATAATGGCTGAGATTTTCTAAATCTGATGAAACATGTTGAGCCAAAGATTCAGGAAATCCTATGAACTCAAGGAGAATTTCTTCTACACACATTATAGTCAAACTTCTGAAATCTAAAGACAAAGTAAAAATCTTAAAATCAGCCAGAAGAAAAAGATATATCCTCTTCAAAGGAGAAACTATAAGATTGATAATGACTTTTCAAAACAATAATAGAAGCCAGAAGCAAACAAAATGACATAAAATAACTGCCAGTTTGGAACCCTGTATTCATGAGGTTATCTTCTGCAAGTGAAGGTGAAACAAGGACATTTGCAAATGAAAAATAATTGAGAGAATTTATCACCAAGAGGCTTGTATTAAAGAAAAACATTAAAGAGGAGCATTAACCCAAGAGGAACTTAGTAGATATAAAAAAAAGAAAACAGAACAATGGAAAAGTAATTATTACCATATAGAACAATCTACATAAATATTGATTATTTTAAACAGAAACAACAATGTCCTATAAATATAAATATTATACATATACCTTACCATAAATAGCACAAGTGGCAGGAGAGAGTTAATTAAATTAAAGCGTTTTAAGGCCCCACGTGTCCCTGTACTAATTCATATTACACTCCAAAAATTTAGCATACATTTTGCATTCCCTAAACTATTAAAAGAACAAGCAGATAAAAAAAATCAGTAAGTATATAGAACAAGTAAATATGGTTAACATGCGTGACCAACTGACATTTAACAATGGTGGAATGTATTTTTTTTCAAGTGCATACAAAATACCTACCAAAATTGAGCATATATTGGGCCAAAAACCAAGTTTCAAAGGATTCAAAACATACAAATTGTCTGACCATAGTAGAATTAAACTAGAAATTAGAAACAAAAAGATAACTAGAATATCCCCATGTTTGGAAATTAAGCAACATATTCCTAAATAATCAATGGGTCAAAAAGGAATCATAGTGGAAATTAACAAATACTTAGAACTGAAAGATAAGGAAAATGAAATAGAAAAACATAATGGAAAGGAAAAAACAAATTGTCATTATATGCATTTCTAATTATAAAATCCAAGAAAATTAACTTGAAAACTATAATAAGCATTCAAAGGAATAACTGATTACCACATAAAAATCAATAGCTTATTCATATACTAGCAAAAGCTAATTAGAAAATATCATGGTGAAAATATTCCACACGACAATAGCAAGAAATACTACCAATACCTAGAAAGAAACCTAAAAAGAAACTTTATACCTTACTGATTATGGACAGAATGACAAAAATAAATAAAACCTACTTGGAGCCTAAATGGGATGTAGTGTAAAGTTGAGAATACTGACTCTGGCTCCAGAATTTGGAGCTCAGACCACTCAAGTTCAAATCCTGGATCTGTGACTTCCTAGCAGTGGGGCCTTGGTCAAATTACTTAACCTCTTTATTCCTCAGTTTCTTTTACCTGAAGAGTGGTAAAAATCATGATAGTCTGTAGGACTAAATTAGTTCCTGTCCCATGACTCATGTTTATATGGCTATGACGTGTACCCTGCTCTCCTGACCTTCACATCTTACTCTCCTTTCTTTTTTCTTTTCTTTAGCATTTACTACCCTTTAACATGCTATACCATTTATTTATTTTTTATGTTTATTGCTTATTGCTTGCCTACTTTTGCTAAAATATATACTCATTGAGGGCAACAATTCTTTTTTTCCCCCAATTTTTGTAAATGTCTATATTTTTGCAAATGTATCCAAGATGCTTAGGAAATTACCTGGCACATAATAAACACTATTATTAAAGTGTCAATTTTCCAGAAATTATAAATGCAATTCAATCCCAATAGATACCCCAGTGAGAATCCCAATATATACCCCAGTGAAACTCTCACCACTGTTATTCAACATAGTATTGGAAGTCTTAGCCTCAGCAATTAGAAAACACAAAGAAATAAAAGACATCCAAATTAGCCAGGAGGAGGTCAAACTTTCACTCTCCACAAATGACATGATACTCTATATGGAAAACCCAAAAGATTCTACCAAAAAACTTCTAGAACTGATCCATGAATTCAGCAAAGTGGCAGGATATAAAATCAATGCACAGAAATTGGATGCATTCCTTATACACCAACAATGAAAGAGAAATCAAGTAGTCAATCCCATTTACAATTGCACCAAAACCATAAAATACCTAGGAATAAATCTAACCAAAGAGATGAAAATCTGTACACTGAAAAGTATATAAAACTTATGAAAGAAATTAAAGAAGACAAAAAAATGGAAAAATATTCCATGCTCCTGGATAGGAAGAACAAATATTGTTAAAATATCAATACTACCCAATGCAATCTACATATTCAGTGCAATCCCTATCTAAATAACACCAGCATTCTTCATAGAGCTAGAACAAACAATCCTAAAATTTGTATGGAACCAGAAAAGACCCCAAATAGCCAAGTAGTCTTGAAAAAGAAAACCAAAGCAGGAAGCATCACAATCCCAGATTTCAAGCTGTATTACAAAGTTGTAATCTTCAAGACAGTATGGTACTGCTACAAGAACAGACACTCAGATCAATGGAACAGATAAAGAACCCAGAAATGGACCCACAAACGTATGGCCAACTATTCTTTGAGGAAGCAGGAAAGAATATTAAATGGAACAAACGCCGTCTCTTTAAGAAGTGGTGCTAGGAAAACTGGACAGTGACATGCAGAAAAATGAACCTGGACCACTTTATTACACTATACACAAAGAGAAACTCAAAATGTAAGGCAGGAAACCATCAAAATCCTCTAGGAGAAAGCAGGCAAGAACCTCTTTGACGTCGGTTGCAGCAACTTCTTACTCAACACGTCTCCAGAGGCAAGGAAAACAAAAGCAAAAATGAACTATTGGGACATCATCAAAATAAAAAGTTTCTGCACAGTGAAGGAAACAATCAGTAAAACTAAAAGGCAATGATGGAATGGGAGAAGATATTTGCAAATGACATATCAGATAAAGGGTTAGTATCCAAAATCCATAAAGAACTTATCAAACTCAAAACCCAAAAACTAAATCATCCAGTGAAGAAATGGGCTAAAGACATGAACAGACACTTCTCCAAAGAAGACATCCAGATGGCCAACGACACATGAAATGATGCTCAAAATCACTCATCATCAGGGAAATACAAATCTAAGCCACAATGAGATATCGCCTCATGCCCGTCAGAATGGCTAACATCAACAACTCGGGCAACAACAGATGTTGTCGAGAATGTGGAGAAAGAGAATCTCTTTTGCACTGCTGGTGGGAATGCAAACTGGTGCAGCCACTCTAGAAAGCAGTATGGAGGTTCCTCAAAAAATTAACAATAGAACTACCCTACAACCCAGCAATTGCATTACTAGGTATTTATCCAAGGGATACAGGTATGCTGTTTCAAAGGGACGCATACACCTCAATGTTTACAGCAGCACTATCAACAATAGCCAAAGTATGGAAAGAGCCCAAATGTCCATCGATGGATGAATGGATAAAGAAGAAGTGGTATATATATATATGTACGTGTGTGTGTATATATATATATATATATATATATATATAATAATGGAATATTACTCAGAAATCAAAAAGAATGAAATTTGCAAATCTTGCCATTTGCAAATACGTGGATGGGACTAGAGGGTATTATGATAAGTGAAAGTAGTCAGTCAAAGAAAGACAAATATCATATGACTTCACTCATATGAGGACTTTAAGCTATAAAACAGATGAACATAAGGAAAGGGAAGCAAAAATAATATAAAAACAGCGAGGTGGACAAAAATATAAGAGACCTTTAAATATGGAGAACACACAGAGGATTACGGGAGGGGTTGTGGGAGGGAGGATGGGCTAAATGGGAAAGGGGCATTAAGGAATCTACTCCAGAAATCATTGTTGCACTATATGCTAACTAACTTGGATCTAAATTTAAAAAAATAGAATTACAAAAAAGATACCCTAGAGATATATTTTCTAAAACTCGAGAAACTGATTCTAAAATTCCTTAGAAAGAGAAATCAAGTAACAACAGCCAAGAAAATGTTTACGAAAAACATGGGGGAACATTATTGTCTCACTAATAATTAGCACAATGAGGTTTTTGCCCAGGAATACACAAATATATCAATGAGACTCTCTCTCTCTCTCCCTCTCTCTCTGTGTGAGTAAGTGTGTGTGTGTGTGTGAAGATGGAATTTCATATAGGTGGGGAAGAATAAACTGTTCCATACATAGTGTGGGGGTAATTGGCTATTGGTTATTTGTCTATAAGATCACTCCCACACACTGCAAACTTAAAAGCAATCTCTGATGGTTTAAATAGCCTTTGTGTTTGATCATCTACTATCATGTTTTTTTTAAATCCATATTTTCCCTTTATTGCTTACAACAATTTGAAGGTAGTTATATATGAGCTCTGTACATGTATTAAGCTGGACCCCAAATCAAAAGATCCCTGTTTTCAACTCTTGCAGCTGCTACTTATTTCTTTCTGTCCTTGAGCAAATTACTTCACCTTTCAGTGCTCAGTTCCATTGTCTACTAAGTGAGAACGTTTTAGTAGATTAATTGATTAAGATCCAAATAGGTTCAACTATAATCTCTTGAGTTCCTGCAAATGTTTGGTGATTTTAATTAATCCTCACAACTCCATTTCTCCCCATTTAAGTTGAGGAAACTAAGACTTCAAAAGAAACAATAATTTGCTCAGGATCCCACAGTCAGAATCTGCTTGTTTCAGTTTGAGATTGGCTTGCCTGTTAATAAAGAGGCCTAATGAGATAGAAGTTTATTTTTTCCCAACAAAGTGTTAGACAGTCCCAGATCAGAGTAACAGCTTCTCAGCTTTTGGAGGTTGTCAGAGATCCTGGTTTCTTATTTGTATGCTTTGTCATCCTGAGTGCTATCTTCCATCTTCAGTGGTGCCTCAGAGGCTCAAGAGGGTTACTGTAATTCCAGCTGTGACATGGTGGGGTACACAGAGGCAAACCCTACCTGTCTTCAAACCAAGTCAATTCACTCTGAAGAGCTTTCTGAGAAATGCTAGATATAATTTCCATCTTATTGGCCACTCTCAGCTGCAAGGGAGGTTAGTTTATTGAGTTGAGGATATTGTTTCCTCGAGTTAGTTTTTAAGGAGAAAGAGGAGAATCAAAATCAACTTAATAACTAGCACTTCTGCCATAGTGGTAAAGCATCATGTCTAGGTATACTTGTCATGAAATCTATAGGCCTGATCCTTATATTTTAAGTGGCTCCTTGGAGAGAGGATCAGGGTAAATTTCATGGAGGAAATGGCATTTGGGTTGATGATAAGAAGGTAAACTGTTGTAGCCAGGATTTAGGGAATGCACTATTGTGGTGGGAACACAATGGTCATAGACTGGGAGGTAAGGAGGTAGATGAGGTGCTGCTCAGATTGGCTAGGGCCCAGAATGGGTAATGAAAGGGTAGCAGAAGCCCAGGCCACTAGTAGGGGGTTTGTAAAGCATATTTCCTTACACCCTCTTTCTTAAAGACATTATATACCTGGAAAACCTTTGCACTGCTCCCAGCCCCACAAACACAAATTCTGAAACAGTAGAATTGTAAGAGGCAAGAGGATGGAGGAGATAGTACTTTATGTGGAGAATTGGCTCAGCTCAAAAAGTTATCTCCTGCTTGTCTGTCCAGTGTTCTCAGTGCCTTTTCTTTAGGTTCAGGTAGTGGTTCTCAAACTTTGCTGTGCATTGGAATCACCTGTAGTCATCTTTAACAAATATTTCCAATTTACTCCTGACCCTAGAAATTTCTTGATTTGATTGGCAGGGGGTGCTACCTGGACATTGGCAGTTGGGGGGGGGGGTTGGCAAAGTTCTCCAGGTGATAACATTTAGCCAATTTTGGGACCCACTGGATTAAGGCATTGAAGAAAAAATATTAATAAATGAATTATATTTGACACTATTGCATTGTTATTACATATAGCATTATTTATAATATTTTATTATTATCAATAGAATTTCCCATCAGCTTCCCCATGGGTAGGTGGGCAGTCTGGGAGGTTGCGTCACAGCCACCATGCCTGCAGAGAACCAAGTAACCCAGAGGTTATAACACAGTAAGAAGGTTGCCACCTTTCTCGTTGGAAGGTGCTGTATTTGGAAGCATCTAATTCAGAGGTGCTGCATCTCCCATTAGCATTTTCACAAGATGCTTTAGCACACATATGAGCCCTTCTGGGTTGAAAAGCCAACACAAGCAATTGCGAAGATGGACCTCCTGGGATTTAAAAAAAAAAAAAAAGTACTGATAGGGGCGCTGGTGTGGCTCATTTGGCTGAGCGTCCAACTCTTGATTTTGGCTCAGGTCATGAACCCAGGGTCATGGGATAGAGCCCAGCACTGAGATGGAGCATGCTTAAGATTATTTCTCTCTCTCCTTCTTCCCCTCTTCTCTGTTTGTGCATGCTCGCTCTCTCTCAAATAAACAAAACAAAACAAAAAAAAAAAAAGTAAATCTATTCTCACCCATCCTTCAACTAATGGGTCAGGTGGCCTTGTTTTAGTTATGGTTAGGATCTGAGCTGCACAGGAATTAAAGTCCAGTTGGCAGGGTCAGTGGGCAAGGCTGGATCTTCTCTGGAGCTAGTGGGGATTCCAAGCCCTGACTGGAGTCCCAGGCCAGAGTTGGGCCCAGGTGTCAGGGCCAGGGCAGATCTGGAACCCACCCCTCCTCATACTCCTTTTCCAGAAGAAAGGCTGGAGAGGCAGAGGAGAAGCAAACTCCATCTGTGTAAATTAACTGGTTACCAGTAAAATTTGCTTCATCGTGTAAATTTTCATGGATTCAAAGTTCTCACAGAAAAGGATACAATTAGGCTGAGAGCCTGCCTACTGGCTGCTGGGTAAGGGAAGAGGGGAACAAGGGGTTTGCAGAGGCCAGTCAGGCTCGGTTTGCAAATGTGGGGGGAGGGAGGCTGAGAGTGGTTTTTAGCTGAAACTGCTGCTGCCAACAATAGAGATTAGCAATTTAACAAGTTAAATGTGCCTTGTCCGTTGATTGAATTTATTTATAACCCATACAATTTTGAACATGAGTAGAGGCAGCTTACCAAAAAGACAGGACATGATGCATAAACTATTTTGTTTAGTTTAGCAAAAATTGAAGTAAATAACATTTGTTATTTCAGTATCTCCTCATCAAATTCTCACCGGAACAATAATTCTGGAGTGCATCCAGAGTAGGATGGGCCAATCCAATTGCTAAACTATTGGAACTAAGACTGAGCAAGAGGGATTTGCTACTACAAGGATAAGGTGCAGAAAAAGAGAAAGGGCAATTGTTAGTCTGTAGCTGGAGGTATTCATTAGCCCAGTGAAGTACAGATTTGCTGAAGAAAGAAGCCTATCTATAAAGGTTTTGGTCAAAACCAAAATGTTTTGTTGTAGGGTGGGTAAAACAAAAGCTTTGTTAAGGATGCTTTCATCAAAAGATGGATAAATTATGGAGAGTGAGAAAAAACAAAGACAGTTGGAGAAGAACATGAATGACTTTCAAGAAGGGATTTTTGGATGATTTAAAACAAGCGTGCAGGTTAAGTAAAGAGATAAATAATGGTTTAACACTTAGCTAGTTCTAACTACATGCCAGAACACTACTAAGTGTTGTACATGTATTAACTCATATTTATTCTCATGCTAAGTTTGTGAGGTAGGTACTGGTATTATTCCCATTTTATAGTTGAAGAAACTATAGACAAAGAGAAGTAAGATAACTTGTTCAAGGCCAAAATGCTAGTAAGTGGTGGAACCAAAATTTGATTCTAGGAAGTCTGGTTGCAGACTCCATTCTCTAAACCAGTAGCATTCAGTGCTGGACTCACAACATCAGCAGCACCTGGGAACTCATTTAAAATGCAGACTCTGAAGCCTCCCCTGAGACCAGCTGGCTCAGTGACTCTGGGGTGGAGACCAGCAAACTGATGTAATTTAATTTCTCTCTTTCTCTCTGCATTTGTGTCTTGTAAAAATTTCAACACTATGTGAACATAAAAAAATAGAAGTCTTTATCCTACTGTTCCCTTCCCCAAACCCATTTGCCAGAGATTATGTATTAATTTTTGATTGCTGCTGTAAAAATTACCACAAATTCAGTGGCTTAAAACAGGATACATTTATTATCTTACAGTTCCAAATGTCAGAACTCTGCTACAGATCTCACTAGGCTTACATCAAGTTATTGGCAGGCTGTATTCCCTTCTGGAGGCTCTAGGGGGGAATCTGTTTGCAAGCTTATTCAGGTGTTGACAGAATTCAGTGGCCTTGCAGTACTGAGGTCCTCCTTGAAACACTGTCTTTCAGGGGCTGCACTTAGGTCCTAGCAACCTCCTTCTGGTCCTTGCCATTGGCCTTCTACCTCTCAGAACCAGCAAAGGGTTGTCAAGTACTTCTCACATTGCCATCTCTTTGATTCAGCTGGGGAAGTTTTTCCACTTTTAAGGACTCATGTGCTTGGATTGGGTTTACCCAGATAAACCACCATGATCTCCCCATTTTAAGTCACAGCCTTGCAAAGCCATTTTCCCCATGTAAGTTAACATATTTACATATATCAGGAATTAGTATGTGAATATTTTGGGGAGGTCATTATTCAGTCTACCATAGTTTACCAGTTTGTTCCATGTACTTCTAATTTTTCTCTGCTTCTATAAATAGATGTGAATGTGCATGCATGTGTGCGTGTGAATGCTCTATATCTTTTCTTTTTTGTTTTTAAGTAAACAAAGATTTTCATCAAATATTCTGTTTTGCAGTTGGCTTTTTGTTCACCTAACAGTATATCATATGCATCTTTCCAAATCATTACATATGGTTCTGCCGCATTCTTTTGAATGCCTTCCTAATGATCCATGAGATGGTTGCAACATTTCTTTAACCTATTCTCATTAATGGATATATGAACTATTTCTATTTTGTATTCTTTTAAATGCAGAGGCAATGATCATCATTGTACATTTCTCTATGTTTGTTCTCTTAATGTCTGTTCTCCACATAGCAACCAGGTTATGATCATGATGCAAAATAAGTCCAATTAACACTTTTCAATGTTTTCTCATCTCACTTAGGTAGAATCTAATTTCCATAGTCTATCAGGGTCTTTAGGATATGGCTACCTGTCACTTCCATGATCATCATTTTTCTTATTTCTCACTCCACTGGCCTTTTCTTAAACATACCAAGCAGCTTTCTGTTTTAGATACTTTGGAAAGTATTTTCTGTGTGGCTCACCCCCTAACTTGCTTCAGGTCTTTCTTTTTTTTTTTTTTTTTTTTTTTTTTATTTCTAGGAGAGAGAGAGAGAGCGTGAGCAGGGGAGGGTCAGAGAGAGAGGGAGTCACAGACTGAAACAGGCTCCAGGCTCTGAGCTAGCTGTCAGCACAGAGCCCAGTGTGGGCCTCGAACCCACGAACCGCGAGATCATGACCTAAGCGAAAGTCGGACACTTAACCGACAAAGCCACCCAGGCGCCCCGCTTCAGGTCTTTCTGACATGTCACCTTATCAGAGAAGTGTTTCCTGGCTTTCCACCCAATAAACAAAGACATCCCTGCTTTCCCTCATCACTTCAGTTCCCTTATCATGCGTTTTCTTTCAATATTTTCTTTTTTATTTATTTAAACAAGTTTTTATGTCTTTTATTTTTTTATTTTGAGAGACAGAGACAGAGAGCGAGTGGGGGAGGGGGAGAGAGAGAGGGAGACACAGAATCCGAAGCAGGCTCCAGGCTCTGAGCTAGCTGTCAGCACAGAGTCCAACGCGGGGCTCAAACCCACAGACTGTGAGATCATGACCTGAGCCAAAGTCCTACGCTTAACCGACTGAGCCACCCAGACTTCCCTCTTTCAATGTTTTAAAGTTTATTTATTTATTTTGAGAGAGACAAAGCATAATTTGGGGAGGGGCAGAGAGAGAAGGAGAGAGAGAATCCCATGCAGGCCCCATGCTAACAATGTGGGGCTTGAACTCATGAAACTGTGAGATATTGACTTGAGCCAAATCAAGAGTTGGATGTTTGACTGAGCCACCGAGGTGCCCCTGTCTTTCACTTGTTATATATTATTTGATACATATGAAATGCATGCAAAATAATGCATGCCATGTATATTTAAGTTATGAATAATTATGAACAAGGCAATCAAATGAACACTTTGTTTTATTTTCCTTCAGAGCACTGATCACCATCTGACATAGTTTTTGTAGTCTCACTCCCCACAGGAATGTAAGAATCCAATGAGGCTGTAATTTGGAGTTGTTTGCTGCTATCTCTTCATTATCCAGCTCAGTGTCTGGCACATAGTAAGTGTTTTTTGTTGAACAAATAAATTTGTGAAGATGAATTACTAGAAGTTTAATTTCTTAGTAAAAGGAATATCAAATTACCTTTTATTTATTTTAAATTAAAAAATTTTTTTGAGAGAGAGAGACAGAGCATGAGAGGGGGAGGGGCAGAGAGAGAAGGAGACACAGAATCCGAAGCAGCTCCAGGCTCTGAGCACAGAGCCTGACATAGGGCTCAAACCCACAAACCACGAGATCATGACCCGAGCTAAAGTTGGATGCTCAACCAATTGAGCTGCCCAGGCACCCCTAAACTTACCTTTTAAAAGGTCACACCACTATCCTCTCCCACCAACAGCATTTTGTTTCTGTTTTAATAACTTTTTACGTGAAATACTATTTTTTGAAATATCTAGATTGTTAGTTATAAATAAAAATGAATCACTGGGGTGCCTCAGTGGCTCAGTCAGTTAAAAATCTGACTACTGATCTTGGCTCAGGTTATGATCTCATGGTTCATGGGACTGATTCCTGCACCAGACAGGGCTCTGTCTACTTGGGGTTCTCTCTCTCCCTCTCTCTCTGCCCCATATCCTGCTTGTGCTTGTACTCCCTCTGTCTCAAAACAAATAAATAAATAAACTTTAAAAAATGAATCACAGGACTCTGGCAGTAAAGAATAACTTTTCTTTTTCTTATAGAGGATATGCTCAAAGGTTAACAATAAAAGAATTTATCTTCAGTTTGCTTTCCACAATTTGGGAATAGAAGGTCTCTTACAATATTTTTCCGCTAGAAGAAAATGTAGAGAGCAAGGCAAGAGGAGAGAGTAAACTTTTCTGTGAAATAAAGAAAAAAAATTAAATGCAGTCAGATAAAATTTCTCCTTCACGTGAAAGCCTTCTCAGACTAGTCTATATAATGTCATAACCCCCATCCCATTAATTTTTTATCAGTTGCATTGAGGCTTTATTTCCATAAAATAAGATTCATATGTTCTGTTTTAAATGGTGTGTGGCCCTGAGGTACTTCTCTGGATAATTAAAGGATTATTTCCTACTGGGAGGGTACCCTGATTTTTAACAATTTGCACTTTAATGTGGAGAGCTTGATATAGGCAAGACAACTGGACCAGGAGATAGAAGACCTGGTCCAGTTGCCATTAGTTCCTGAATTCACAGACTACTTAGATATTTAAGATATATGACATATAACAATGATACAAAGCAAAAAAATGGAAAATTTTCTAGAATGTTCTTAGGAATGTTCAGATGAGGGAGAGATTAATTCCACCTGCTGGGATCAAAGGAAATTCCATGGAAGTGGTGGCATCTGAACTGCCATTTGTGATTCTTGCAATTTGAACATTTGGAAATGGAGAAACAAAGCAATCTAGGTAGAAACACAGAAGCCAGAAAGTATGGGGTATGTATAGGGAGTATTGGGTAATTGTTTTCTGAAAAGTAGATTATATTGGATGAGGAATGTGACATGAATATGGATAGATAAGTCTAGGTAAGATCATGGAATGTATAATGTTCCCCTTTAAAACTCCAGCCTCATTTGATCCCACTCTTCCCTTCCTTTGGCTTCTCGTGCTTAGTTGAATCATGTTGGTCTATTCAAAATTAACTTGGCTAAATATGCAGAGAAGCCAGTAAAGAAACTGTCAGAATCCAAATAGGTACATGAAAAAATGTTCAACATCATTAGCATTAGCAAAATACAAATTGAAACCACAATGAAATGTCACTACATGTGGTATGGATAAAACAAAAAATAGTGACAACACCAAATGCTGGTGAGGATGCAGAGAAACTGATGGAATGTAATATGGTACAGCTACTCCAGAAAACATTTTGGCAGTCAGTTTCTTTAAAAAAAACTAAACATGAAAAAACAATCCAGCTCAGCAATTGCATCTCTGGGCATTTATCCCAGAGCAATAAAAACTTATGTTCATACAAAAATCTACACAAGAATGCTCACAGCAAAATATTTGGGAAAAACACCACTCATATGTCCTTCAATGGGCAAATGGCTAAACAATCTTTGGCACATCCATATCATGAAATAAATTAAGCAATAAAAAGTAATACACTTTTGATACATGGAAAAACTTGGAATGATATCAAGGGTGTTATCCTGAGTGAAAAATTAGAATCTCAAATGTTTACACAATGGATTATTCCATGTAAATAGCATTTTCAAAATGAGAAAATTTGAGAGATGAACATATTGTTGTTTTCCAGGGACTATGGATGGAGATAGGAAGGTGGGAGGAAAGTAAGCAAAGTTATAAAAGGCCAACATGAGGGAGACTTGTGGTGATAGAATTATTCAGTATTGTGACTATAATTGTGACACACACACATCCACAAATGAGTACAGATAAAACAGGAAATCTGAATAAGATCAGTGGATTGTATCAATGTCAATATCCTGGTTGTGATATTATACTACAATTTTGCAAAATGTTACCATTGGAGGAAACTAGATAAACTGTACTTGGGAAATCTCTGTATTATTTCTTTCAACTGTATTAGAATATGCAATTGTCTCAATAAAAATTTCAGTTAAAAAATACCAATGGCACATGGTTCTCAAACCCAAGCTTTTGAGCTAGAGTAACATTAAACCTTAAAAAGCATATATCTTTATAATAGTTCCTTTGCCTGGCCCGCACCCCCTAATTAATCTTCTTCATTTGGCCACTCATCTTATTTTATACTTCGTAGAAACTGGTTAATGTGTTCTCTTTTTGAACATGTACAAAAATTTAGATTCTAACACTGTCATCTCCCATTCAGCCCTGTTTTCTAATTCAAAGGACCTGCTTTACTCAGAGATGATTGAAAGAAGAATAGATATAACTTCCAGGTGAGATTTGAGCTCCTGGTGTGGCAGCCATGGAGCTGCATTGCTTGGCTCTCCCTTTAAGAAATAATTTGCTGTCGCTCCTCATCAGGGAAATACAAATCAAAACCACACTGAGATACCACCTCACGCCAGTCAGAGTGGCTAAAATGAGCCAATCAGAGAACTCTAGATGCTGGCGAGGATTGTGGAGAAACAGGCACCCTCCTACACTGTTGGTGGGAATGGAAACTGGTCCAGCCCCTCTGGAAAACAGTGTGGAGGTTCCTCAGGAAACTAACAATAGAACTCCCCTAATGACCCAGCAATAGCACTGCTAGGAATTTACCCAAGGGATCCAGGAGTGCTGATGCATAGGGGCACATGAACCCCAATGTTCATAGCAGCACTGTCCACAATAGCTAAAACCTGGAAAGAGCCTAAGTGTCCATCAACAGATGAATGGATCAAGAAGATGTGGTTCATCTATACCATGGAATACTACATGGCAATGAGAAACAATGAAATCTGGCCATGTGTAGCAACATGGATGGACCTTGAGGGTGTTATGCTGAGCGAAATAAGTCAGGCAGAGAAGGACAAATATCATATGTGTGCACGTATAGGAGGATTAGGAGGAACTTAACAGAGGACCAAGGGGGAGAAGAAGGGCGGAAATGGTGGGGGAAAGGGAGAGAGGCAAACCATGAGAGACTCTTGAATGCTGACAAAAACTGAGGACTGATGGATGTGTGGGGGAGGAGGGGTGGGCATGGAGGAGGACACTTGTGGGGATGAGCACTGGGTGTTATGTGGAAACTAATTTGACAATAAACTATTTGTAAAAAAAAAAAAAAAGAAATAATTTGCTGTTCATCTGCAAGGAGTGCAATGAGCTGTGTTGAAGGACATCATCAAAAAGACTTGACCTCCAGTTGATCTATAAGCTGGACTCTGGCACTCAGATGCTCCTCACCTTGTCTCCTGTCCTTGGAACTTGGGTTCCACTTGTGTTTTCCACTCTGCTCCCAGAAGCTACCCCAAAGACATAGCCTTGAGATAGTGATGTGATGTTGGGAACACCTGCATGGCATACATAACTGATCTCAGTTAGGGCCTCTATAAACTTTTAAGATTTGGCAGGTAGGTGCAGGGATCCATTCATCTTGTTGTTGCCAAAGACAAGACTTATATGTAAATTCCTCTTGCTTATTAATACTGCTACCTACCAACCTGGCCTGTCTCTTTTTTCAGTCTTTTTATGCCCTTTGAATACAGGGGTTAGTTTCAGATTACACCAGAGAAGCTTCTGGGAGGTTTTGAACTAACAAGCTGACACCATTCAGGTGCAGCAGCTTTGTGATCTGCCTCAGTGTTTGAGGGGAGGCCATGCTCTCCCCAGGTGGCCTCTACCCAGTGACTGAACACTGTGTAGTTACTAGTGCCTGGCCTTTTCTGTCTGCTGAGAGATGCTTCTAACGGACAATCTTTGTTCCAGATCTCCCCACTGGGTCTGCCAAGAATTTCTCAGATCTGCACTTTGATCTGAAGCTCTTCTTGCCAAATCGTTCTTCTACCCCTTTTTCCTTTCAAAGATCACAGATCTGCATCAGTCTGAAGCCTTTTCCCGCTGATCCTGTTTCTTTCCTTTTTTTCTTTCACAGGCATTACTCCTCAATAAACCTCTTGCACTCCTAAACTCCTCAACACATACAATAATAGTACCTTAAAAAGCCCTCCAATTATATCCTCACCATATAGCAATTCTTTTTTAAATTTAATTTATTTTTAATTTTTAAAATATATTTATTTAAATTCAAGTTAGTTAACAAACAGTATAGTATTGGTTTTGGGAGTAGACACCCAGTGCTCATCCAAACAAGTTCCCTCCTTAATGCCCATCAGCATTATACACACACACATACATACATACATACATACACATATGTACATCATATATATACCACCTCTTCATTTTTAAATATTGAGAGAGAGAGAGAGAGAGAGAGAGAATATGCACAAGCAGGGATGGAACAGGGAAAGAGGAGAGAGGATCCCAAACAGGCTGCATACTGTCAACACAGAGCCTAATTCAGGGCTCAATACTACAAATCATGAGATCATGATCTGAGCTGAAATCAAGAGTCTGCCATTTGACTGAGCTGCCCAGACGTCCCCACCTCTTCTTTATACATTCATCAGTTGATGGACACTTAGTAAATTTAATTTTTTATTGTTTTTTATTTATTTCTGAGAGAGAGAGAGAGAGAGAGAGCGTGAGCAGGGGAGGGTCAGAGAGAGAGAGGGATATAAAGAATCTGAAACAGTCTTCAGGCTCTGAGCTAGCTGTCAGCACAGAGCCCGACACGGGGCTCGAACCCACGAATCGTGAGATCATGACCTGAGCCAAAGTCGGACACTCAACCGACTGAGCCACCCAGGTGCCCCTATCTTAGTAAATTTAAATTACACAATAGTGTTATCAACTATAGTCACTAAATTTTACATTAGGTTCTCAGACCTTATTCATCTTATAACTGAAACTTTGGATGCTTTTGCCATCCTCTCCCCATTTCCCCCACCTTCCAGCCCGTGCCTTGGCAACAATTTACAACTCTGTTTATGAGTTTTTCTTTTTTCTTTTTCCTTCTCTCTCTTACTCTCTCTCTCTTCCCTCCCTCCTTCCCACTCTCCCTCCCTTCCTTCCTTCCTTCCTTCCCTCCCTCTTTCCTTCCTTCCTATCTGTTTTTTTGTCTTTCCTGGATTTCACATGTAAGTGATACTATGCAGTATTTGCAGTATTTGTCTTTCTCTGTCTGCCTTATTTCACTTAGCATAAATCCCTTCAGTTTCATCCATGTTGTCAAAAATGGCAGATTTTCTTCATTATTTTCTAAAATTGTTTAAAAATATTTATTTTTGAGGGAGAGAGAGAGAAAGATTGTGAGCAGGGGAGGGGCAGAGAGAGGAGACACAGAATCTGAAGCCGCTCCAGGCTCTGAGCTATCAGCACAGAACCAGATGCAGGGCTCGAACCCATGAACTGCAAGGTCATGATCTGAGCTGAAGTCAGATGCTTAACCAATTGAGCCACCCAGGTGCTCCAGATTTTCTTCTTTATTACAGTTGAATAATATTCCATTGTATATATACACTACATGTTCTTTATCCATTCATCTGCTGACACAGGTTATTTCCATACTTTGGCTACTGTGAATAACGCTGCAATGAACATGGAAGTACAGGTATCTCTTTGATATAGTGGTTTTGTTTTCTTTGGATATATACCCAGAAGTAGAATTGCTGGATCATATGGTAGTTCTATTTTTAATTTGTTGAGGAACTTCCATACTACTTTCCAAAGTGGGTGTACCAGTTTAATTTCTAGCCAACAGTGTACAAAGATTTCCTTTCCTTCACATCCATACCAGTATTTGTTATCTTTTGTCTTTTTATATTTTTTAATGTTTTAAACGTTTATTTATTTTTGAAAGACAGAGAAACAGAGTATGAGTGGAGGAGGGGCAGAAAGAGGGGGAGACGCAGAATCCAAAGTGGGCTCCAGGCTCTGAGCTGTCAACACAGATCCTGATGCAGGGCTCAAACCCATGAACTGTGAGATCATGACCTGGGCTGAAGTCAGATGCTTAATGACTGAGACACCCAGGCATCTCTCTTTTGCCTTTTTGATAATATCCATCTTAACAGGTGTGAGGTGATACCACCTCATTCTGATTTTCGTTTGTGTTTAATAATTAATGATGTTGAGCGTTTATGTTGGCCATTTGTATGTTTTCTTTGGAAAAATGTGTATTTAGGCCCTTTGTCCATTTATAAATTGGAATATTTGTGGGGGGGTTTTGGTATTGAATTGTATGTGTTCCTTGTGTTTATTGGATATTAATCATTTATTGGCTATGTTGTTCGCAAATATTTTCTCCCATTCTACAGATTGTACATGAATTCTTCTCTTGACCTCAGTGAATGTCTTTATGATGGTTATTTTGGACTTTATCAGACAAACCACTTACATCTGTTTCATTAAGATCTGTTTCTGGAGATTTTTTTTAATGCATATTCTTTATTTTTCCTTTTTTAAATTCAAATTTTAATTAGTTAACATACAGTGCAATATTGGTTTCAGGAGTAGAATTCAGTGATTCATTGTTTACATAAACCACCCAATGCTCAACACAAAAAGTGCCTTCCTTAGTACCCATTATCCATCTAGCTCATCTCCCACCCACCTCCTTCTGACAATCCATAGTTCGTTCTCTATCATTAATAGTCTCTTGGTTTGTTTCCCTCTTTTCTATTGACCCCCTTCTCATATGTTCATCTGTTTTATTTCTTAAATTCCGCATATAAGTGAAATCATGGTATTTGTATTTCTTTTAGTGACTTATTTCACTCAGCATAAAGCATTCTAGCTCCATCCGCATCATTGCAAATGGGAAGATGTCATTCTTTTTGATGGCTGAGTAATATTCCATCATATATATATATGTATATATATTCCATCATATGTATATATATTCCATATATATAGATGTAATATTCCATCATATATATATACATACATACATACATATATATATATATATATATATATATATATATATATATATACGCCACATCATCTTTATCCATTCATCAGCCAATGGACATGTTTGAGCTCTCTCCATAGTTCGGCTATTGTTGATAATGCTACCATAAACATTGGGATGCATGTATCCTTTTAAATCTGTATTTTTATATACTTTGGGTAGATACATAATAGTGCAATTGTTGGATCATATGGTAGTTCTATTTTTAACTTTTTGAGTAACCTCCATACTGTTCTCCAGAGTGTCTGTACCAGTTTGCATTCTTATCAACAGTGCAAAAGGGTTCCCCTTTCTCTGCATCATCGCCAACACCTGCTGTTTTTTGTGTTGTTGATTTTAGCCATTTTGACAGGTGTGAGGTGGTATCTCATCATGGTTTTGATTTGAATTTCCCTGATGGTGAATGCTGTTGAGCATCTTTTCATGTGTCTATTAGCCATTTGAATGTTTTCTTTGGAAGAGTGTCTATTCGTGTCTTCTGCCCACTTTTTAATTATTTGGTTTCTGGGTGTCAAGTTTGATAAGTTCTCTATAGATTTTGCATGCTAACCCTTAATCAGATATGTCACTTGCAAATATCTTCTCCTATTCTTTAGGCTGTCTTTTAGTTTTGTTGATTGTTTCCTTCACTGTGCAGAACTTTTTATATTGATGATGTCCCAACAGTTCATGTTTGCTTTTGTTTCCCTTGCCTCGGTCAATGTGTCTGGTAAGAAGTTGCTCTGGCCAAGGTCAATGACATTTCTGCCTGTGTTCTGTAGGATTTTGATGGTTTCCTGTCTCACACTATTTTTTTTCATCCATTTTGAATTTACTTTGTGTATGGTGTAAGAAAGTGGTCCAGTTTCATTATTCTGCATATCGCTGTACAATTTTCCTAACACCATTTGTTGAAAAGACTGTCTTTCATCCATTGGATATTCTTTCCTACTTCGTTGAAGATGACTTGACCATATAGTTGTGGGTCCGTTTCTGGGTTTTCTTCTGTTCCATTGATCTATGTGTCTGTTTTTGTGCCTGTACCATACAGTCTTGGTGAATACAGCTTTGTAACATAGCTTGAAATCTGGAATCATGATGCCTCCAGTTCTGTTTCTCTTTTTCAGGATTGCTTTCGCAATTCGAGGTCTTTTTTGGTTCCATACAAATGTAAGGATTATTCAAGCTCTGTGAAAAATGCAGGTGGATGGGGCCCCTGAGTGGCTTAGTCGGTTAAGTGTCCGACTTTCGCTTAGGTCATGATCTCGCGGTTCGTGGGTTCGAGCCCCACGTCGGGCTCTGTGCTGACTGCCAGCTCAGAGCCTGGAGCCTGTTTCAGTCTGTGATTCCCTCTCTGACCCTCCCCTGCTCACGCTGTCTCTCTCTCTCTCTTTCTCCTAGAAATAAATAAAATATTTAAAAAAA
>JAESUZ010003927.1:0-49247 GCA_017311185.1 Proteles cristata cristata
TCCCCTGCAGACACCCACACACACACCCAGACCCTCCCCTGCAGACACCCCCACATCTGACCCTCTCCGGAGTCCGCCAGAACGCCAGGCCGCCACAAGTCAGACTCCTAGGAAGTCAGACCAGCATCTGTAGCAACAGGTCCAGGAGGCCGCCCCGCAGCCCCTGTAAGGGTGACCCCGGAGGGCCCGCGCCTGACCGGGCACAGAGGGTTTCCCCGCTTCCAGTCCGTGCCCCCAACTCAGGACTCCCCAGGGCGACCCCGGGCCTAGTCTCCTCCCAGCGCCCCGCAGGCACATGGAGCCCCCACCCCGGCGGGGGGGGGCGGGGACCAGTGTTCTAGAGAAGGAGGTTTCTGAGAGGCTCTTAAGTCGTTCTGGCTGCTGCTTTCCGTGTAGCCATTCTCCATCCAACAAGTACTTCCCACACTCGGTCCCGTCACAGCAGCGCCGAGTACGGGGCACAGACAGGAGGCAGCCTCCCGCAGAGACACAAACCCTAAAGCCCACAGCCCCCCAGGGCGCTACGGCCCCCAAGCTCTGGGCCGGTTCCCCGGAGACCCCCCCCCACCGGGCAGCTCCGTGCTCTCCCTTGGCAGCGGGGTGCAGATGGCACACTGCAGGGCTCCCCCGTCTTTTGTCAGAAGGCTCCCTAAATAGTCATGTGTTTAACCTCATTATCATTGCCATCAAATTTCATTTCAGCGCTTGCTTGTTACTAGTATGAAAATATGACTATTTTGAGACTCCTGGGTGGCTCCATCAGTTAAGTGTCTGACTCACGATTTCAGATGAGGTCATGGTCTCATAGTCCGTGGGTTCGGGCCCTGCATTGTGCTCTGTGCTGACAGTGCTGAGCCTGCTTGGGAATCTCTCTCCCTCTCTCTCTCTGAGAGACCCTCCCCCATTCACAGTCTTTCCCCTCCCCCCTCCCCATCTCAAAATAAATAAATAAACATTCAAAAAAAAGAAAGGGGGGGGAGCCTGGGTGGCTCAGTCAGTTAAGCATCCGACTTTGGCTCAGGCCATGATCTTGCGGTCTGTGAGCTGGAGCCCCACGTCAGGCTCTGTGCTGACCGCTCGGAGCCTGGATCCTGCTTCCGATTCTGTGTCTCTCTCTCTTTCCACCTCCCACACTCATGCTCTGTCTCTTTTGCTCTCAACAATGAAGAAAACATTTTAAAAATTGTTAAACAAATAAAATAACAATCTTTGTGTATTGGCACCTCACCCAAAATACAGGCTTTTTTAAGCCTTCTGAACTCTCCATAGGCGATCACAACTTGGTTTTCCCTGTCCGTGTGGGACCTTCTCCAAAGCCCAACACCGCATTTGGAGGACCCTCTCCCCCTGCCCCTCGCCTGTGAGCAGCCTGAGGCCAGCCTGTAAACCGTCCCTGTGAAAGTCATAGCAGAGAAGGGGGCGTCTGCCCGGGGGGCCTGAGGAGCCCCGAAGCCAAGAAGCAGAGTTGGGGAGCCAAGGACGGTGCGGTGGGGAACAGGAAAAGGACTCAGTGGCGTCTGCTCTCACCCTCCCTGCACTGAAATCAGAGCTGTTTTTGAGGCACTGATCACCAAACTTTTACACTCCCTCGTCCCCTGAAAGAATCTTGAACAAATTCAGGGGCACCGGAGTGGCTCTGTCAGCTAAGTGTCTGACTCTTGATTTCGGCTCAGGTCATGAGCTCACAGTTCATGAGTCTGAACCCAGCGTTGGGCTCTGTGCTGACGGCATGGAGCCTGCTTGGGATTCTCTCTCTCTCTGTTCCTCCCCCTGCCTCTCAAAATAAAATAAGCTTTTAAAAAAAGAAACTTAATTATTTATTTATTTATTTCTGTGAGAGAGAGAGACAGCATGAGCAGGGAAGGGTCAGAGAGAGAGAGAGGGAGACACAGAATCTGAAGCAGCTCCAGGCTCCGAACTGTCAGCACAGAGCCCGGCGTGGGGCTCGAACCATGAGGTCATGACCTGAGGTGAAGTCGGATGCTTAACCAACTGAGTCACCCAGGTGCCCCTAGAAAAAGAAACTTTAAAAAAATGAAGAATTTTGAAAAATTCATCTTCCACACACCAAGTAGACATTTAATTTCTGCATCATAAACGTTAATCGTTCCCAAGGTTATATTTCTGCCATACCGTAATTATTACTGTTTTAATCAAAGTTTTCCCGACATTTATATATTTTTCAATTTCTTTAACGTTTCTATTATTTTAGAGAGAGAGAGCATGAGCACGGGAGGGACAGAGAGAGGGGGAGAGAGAGTCCCAAGCAGGCTCCGTGGTGCCCGCACAGACCCTGATGCGGGGGCTCAACCCCAGGAGCCTTGATGAGATCACAACCTGAGCCAAAGTCAGCTGCTCAGTTGACTGAGCCACCCAGGTGCCCCTCATAATACTTTTATTTTTTTTAAATGTTTTTTATTTATTTCTAGGAGAGAGAGAGAGAGAGAGCATGAACAGGGGAGGGTCAGAGAGAGAGGGAGTCACAGACTGAAACAGGCTCCAGGCTCTGAGCTGGCAGTCAGCACAGAGCCCGATGTGGGGCTCGAACCCACGAACCGCGAGATCATGACCTAAGCGAAAGTCGGCCGCTTAACTGACTAAGCCACCCAGGCGCCCGGCCCCCCTCATATATGAAAAAATAAAAGTTGTATTACCAACGAAAAGTGGATTTATTTGGGAACAGCAAAATTGTAACTTGGGACAAATTCAATAGGCAAAATCATAGGCAAGTCCAACAAACAAGAGAGGAATGCTTCTTCAGGGAGAAGAGAAGCGGGAGAAAAGCAGGGGTGAGGGTGATGTGAGCTTCTCTCCGGGCTGCGGCGGGGGGAGGGGGGGAGAGGGGGCACCTGCTGCTGGAGACGCGCAGTGTGCCCTTCGCCCTGGGGGCTCCCCTCGCTGCCCCCCGCCGTTCCTGCCTCCTAGTCCACTTCAGGGAGGGGTCCCCTCAATGACTGTCACGTCTGCACTGGCAGCTAAGTACCAAAGCCGTTTGAGAGTCTCATCCCCAATGAAGATGGACATTAATAATCTTCCTTCTTTAATGGGAAGTTTTGCATCTTTCATTTTTTCTTCTTGAATCTACATTTCAGTGTCATCTTCTTCTTGTACGAGGGCTTGAACTCACAACCCTGAGATGAAGCACTCCATGATTCTCAGGCTGGGCCAGCCAGGAGCCCCCAAAGACTTTATTTTAGAATTTGATTTTAGCAAGTGTTTCCCAAAAATAATATGGAAAGCTTTGCACATTTGATTAAACAGGATCACAGGTCCTCATGAACCCATGACAGGTGTTCGTTACACCACAGGGACCACTAAAATGTGGAAAGCAAATGCAGGATGTGTACATCGTTGTGAACAAAATGGAGCTCTTCTCATATTGACCCAGGTTTGGCAAAACAGAGTCTTTTGTGTGGGGAAAGGGGAATGACTGTAAAGGTAAAGAAAAACTTCTCTATGCTTCTTCATGAACAGCAGAGCGATAGCTCAAGAAAACTTTGGTTTTTTTAGCAGAGACAGCGTTGCACCAGTGTAGTTTTGACACTGAAACTCAGTTACTTACTTACACTGACCTTCACCTGAGGAGCGCTTGGGGGGCTCAGTCAGTTAAGCATCAGCTTTGACTCCGGTCATGATCCTGTGCTCAAGTTCAAGTCCTACATCAGGCCCTCTGCTGGCAGCGCAGACTGGAGCCTGCTTCAGATCCTCTGCCTTCCTCTCTGTCTCTCTGCATCAAATTAAATAAATTAAAAAAAAAACTGTATCTTTTTTTTAGCCACTTACTAGCCATGTGTGAAGTCCTCTCCTAAGATGTTGCTTTTCTGTAAACTGTTCACCACCTCCCTGTTTCCATGCAGATAATTGTCTCAAGTTCTTTTCCCCAAAGATCCTCATTTAGGACACAACCACTATCTTCTCCCTAAACAAAAAATACATTCCCACTCTTCTTACCTTTTTTTTTTCTCTTGAAAAATTTTGCAAGGGGAACATGGACTTGTTAGACTTCTGCTCAACACAAGCAGAAGAAAAGTCTTCAGTTTAATGCTGATCATTCGAAAGACGTGTTTTAATTAAACCAACGGTCCTAAATTAGCTTTTGCACCGGGTAGTCCCAGGTCACATGACCTTGGAAAGCTGTGCCCATTGCTTTTTTTTTATTTTTTTTAAATTTTTATTTATTTCTAGGATAGAGAGAGACAGCGTGAGCAAGGGAGGGTCAGAGAGAGAGGGAGACACAGACTGAAACAGGCTCCAGGCTCTGAGCTGGCAGTCAGCATAGAGCCCGACGCGGGGCTCGAACCCACGAACCACGAGATCATGACCTAAGCGAAAGTCGGACGCTTAACCGACTAAGCCACCCAGGCGCCCCAAGCTGTGCGCATTTCTGCCTGAGCTTTGAGGGCCCTGTTTTCACAGCGCCGCCCGCACACCAGCTAATGGAGCTCCTGCCTTCTGAGTTCCCAGGGTCGCGCCCCGAGGTGGGGAGCACCCCTCATGTCTACCGCGCACGGACACACACACACACACACACACACACACACACACACACACACTGTTCTCGAGGTTTGCCTTTCTTATCTTAACCTTTTTAAAAATATATATATATAGGGACGCCTGGGTGGCTTAGTCGGTTGAGCGTCCGACTTTCGCTTAGGTCATGATCTCACGGTTCGTGGGTTCGGGCCCCGCGTCGGGCTCTGTGCTGACTGCCAGCTCAGAGCCTGGAGCCTGTTTCAGTCTGTGACTCCCTCTCTCTCTGACCCTCCCCTGCTCACGCTGTCTCTCTCTCTCCTAGAAATAAATAAAAAAAAATTAAAAAAAAATTTATATATATAACTTATTGTCAGGTGGGCTAACATACAGTGTGTGCAGTGTGCTCTTAGCTTTGGGGCGAGATTCCCCAGGTCCATGGCTTACGTGCAACGCCCAGTGCTCGTCCCAACAACGCCCTCCTCAGCGCTCGTCACCCACTTTCCTGTCTCCCCTGCTCCCCAGACTCCCTCAGTTCTCTGGATTTCAGAGTCTCCTATGGTTTGCCTGCCTCCCGCCCTCTGGGTTTGTAACCCTTCTCCCTCAGAGGTTTGCATTTCAAAGACCGGCTCTGGGGCAGGAGAAGCCAGAGCTGGACTCTGCATCACAGGGGCACCTGGGAGGCTCAGTCAGCTGAGCGTCTGACTCTGGCTCAGGACATGATCTCACGGTTCGTGGGTTCGAGCCCCACGTCGGGCTCTGTGCTGACAGCTCAGAGCCTGGAGCTGCTTCAGATTCTGTGTCTCCCTCTCTCTCTGCCCCTCCCCTGCTCACACTGACTCTTAAAAAGAGTAAACATTGGGAAAAAAAAAAAACAAGACCATTTTGTTCCAATATCTTGACCTTTAGAATACCCACAAACACAGGTGCCTGGGTGACTCAGTTGCTTAAGCGTCCGACTCTTGGCTTCAGCTCAGGTCATGGTCTCACGGTCCTGGAATTGAGCCCAGCTGACAGTGTGGAGCCTGCTTGGGATTCTCTCTCTGCCTCTCCCCTCTCAAAATAAATAAATAAACATTTAGTATGTAACAATATTTTTTCATGACCTCAGTCTAGAGAAAGAGTATTTAAAGAGGGCACAAGAATACTAACCATAGAGAAGATTGGTAAGTTTGAGTACAGTAAATTATAAAAACATAAATTAATTGATTAATTCTAAAGAAGATTAATACCTCAGAACCAAGTAGGCTCTCTCCTGGGGATGCCAGGATGGTCTAATGACCTATTTACTGAAAGCTACAGAAGGAAAACATTGGATCATCTTAAGGAATACTCGACAGAGTAAGAATAACCATCGGGTTAGAATGACTCGGGCACCTGGGTGGCTCAGTCGGGTAAGCATACAATTTTGGCTCAGGTCATGATCTCAGTTCGTGAGTTCCAGCCCCGCGTCAGGCTCTGTGCTGACAGCTTGGAGCCTGGAGCTGCTGCAGATTCTGTCTCCCTCCCTCTCTGCCCCTCCCCTGCTCATGCTCTGTCTCTGTCTATCTCTCTCAAAAATAAATAAGTATTTTAAAATTTTGTTTTAAAAGAAGCAAGAGTAACTCAATGAAGCGTACGTGTTATAAACACACACACTCACTAAAAAAAACCCTAATGGGTGGAAAGGGGCAAAGTCTTTGGCTTACGAACAGCAGGTAGAAGAACACCTGTATTCAGGTTTGTCAGCTGCTCGCCCCTCGGTCCCGGTTCTTTGTCAGGAGAGACGCGGACTCGGAGGCTCCGGCCCAGCCGGGCGGTGGGACAGGTGTATCCGCTCGCTCCGCCTTCACCTCCCGCGGGCGTGGCTGCCTCGGCTCCTGCGTGTTTTCACGGCTGGTGCTCGGGCCTTTCCAGCAATTCGGCGCACCCCCCAGTTCCCTTCCGGAATTTCCCTTTACACTCGTATCAGCCAGGGCTGCTTCTGTCACCTACGACCAACGGCCCTCCAGGGAGAGGAGCTTCTCCCAAAACCGCAGGAAACACGGCTTGTCACTGTGAATACTGGCGCCTCTCCCTCTGATGGGAGAAAAAGCACACAGGAGGGACAAAGGAAGTTTTTAAATGGCAAAAAGGAAGATGCAAAGCTGCCACGACTGATCCGCCCTCGTCGGCACCCCAGGCGAGCTCCGTGGGGGCAGGGCTTCTGCCTTTTCCGTCCACGACACGACACGCATGGTGAGCCGGGGCTGGCATCTGGCAGGTGTTAGGTTCAGATGTGCTAATTAAATCAGTGGCTTGACCAAGAATAACAACATTCACGACAATTAATGGAGAAAGTCTGAACAATTAAGAATTCAGTTGAGGCACCTGGGGGGCTCAGTCGGTTAAGCGGCCGACTTCAGCTCAGGTCATGATCTTACGATTTGTGGATGTGAGCCCGGCGTCAGGCTCTGTGCTGACAGCTCAGAGCCTGGAGCCTGTTTCAGGTTCTGTGTCTCCCTCTCTCTCTGACCCACCCCTGCTCAGGCTGTCTCTCTCTCAGAAATAAATTTTAAAAAATAAATTAAAAACAGAATTCAGTAAAATGTGTGCTGTAGGTAAGCTTGTAAAAATCAGTGTTTCTGGGGGCGCCTGCTGGGCTCAGTCCGTCAAGCGTGGGACTCTTGATTTCGGCTCAGGTCATGATCTCACAGTTCGTAGGTTCAAGCTCTGAGCTAATAGAGCAGAGCCTGCTTGCGATTCTCTCTCTCCTCTCTCTCTGCCCATTTGTGCTCTTTCTCTCTCTCTCTCTCTCTCTCTCTCTCTCAAAATGAATAAATAAACATAGGGGTACCTGGGTGGCTCAGTTAGGTAAGCGTCCGACTCTTGGTTTCTGCTCAGGTCATGACCTGATCTCACGTCCGGCTCTGCGTGCTGAGTGTGGGGCTCCTTGGGGTGCTCATTCGCTCTCTGTCTCTCTGCCCCTCCCCCACTCGCGCTGTCGTGGTCTCTCTGAAAATAAATCAATAAACCTTAAAGATAATCAGCGTGGGGGCGCCTGGGTGACTTAGTCGGTTAAGCGTCCGACTTTCGCTTGGGTCATGATCTCGTGGGTCTTGGTTCGTGGGTTCGAGCCCTGCGTCGGGCTCTGTGCTGACTGCCAGCTCAGAGCCTGGAGCCCGTTTCAGTCTGTGACTCCCTCTCTCTCTGACCCTCCCCTGCTCACGCTGTCTCTCTCTCTCTCTCCTAGAAATAAATAAAACATTAAAAAAATTTTAAATAAATAAATAAATAAATAAATAAATAAAAAAGATAATCAGCGTGTTTCTTAAATACCAGCAGTAACCAGTTTGGAAAGGGAGAACTTCTGACTCCTAGGAGCAGTGAGAACAAAGTACCCAAGAATAAAATTGGTAAGAATTGCTCAAGACACGAGGAAATGTTTACCCTGCTCCGGGAGGCGCGAGGGGCCGTGCCTGCTGAGGACGACTCCTGGTCTGCGGAGGGGGTGGCCTCATTCCGGCCCCCGACCAACCCTTGCGGCCGGCCGCCAGGCACGGGGACAGCCCCGGCGGCGGCGATCTTCTGTGTCACGGCAGAGGGAACCTGCCAGGGAGCCGAGCACTCTCCGTGCGGGGATGACTCACGCAGGAGGAAGGTACCAGCGTCCCCGGGCCAGCGGAGGGCCAGCATTCGCACCGGAAATGGCCCCAGCAGGCTCGTGGAGCCGCACACATCCCAGGGGTGAGTGCACCCAGCGGTGCCTCCCAGAGAAGGAGCTGGGGTGGCTGATGTGCCTGAAACAAGGAAGAGGCAGCGGGAATCGGGTGGAAGTGAGCGCCCCTCCCCCAGCGGTGCCCCCTTCCAGCAGCCGCTCGTTGCACCCCCACGGCCCCCCTTTCCTTGGCCACGGATCACTGCCTGCAGGAGCCCGCACCCTCCTATCGCCTCCCTGCAGGGTCCCCACCTGAGCGACCACTGGGCCCCGGCCACGCAGCCAGGAATGCACCAGAGCTTTCGTGGCAAGCTCAGTCCGCTCACTGCTGCAGGGGGACACGGGGCCTGGGGGCCCACGCCCAGGGCGTCCTTCCCCGTCACGGTGCTCAGCGCTGGGCCCCGCGGCGGCCGGGCTCCAGGTGAAGAGGCTGCACTGGAGGGGACGTGCACCCCATCGCCAGACCGCTGGGGCTCGGGGGGGACACAGGTGAGTCACCCAGAAAGGCAGGTGGGGGAGGGGCGGGAGGCCTCTGAATGAGCAGCGCAGCCCAGGGGACCTCACGAGACGAGCCCGGCGTTTCCCAGAGCTTCCAGAGCCGCCGAAGGAGCACCTGGAGGGGACAGGCAGATGTGACGGCCTCCCCAGCCCAGGCAGTGCGGGGGGAGGGACGCCCCCCCCCAGGCAGCCTTCCTGGGGAACACGGCTGAGTTGGAGAAGGTTCTGAGGGCCACGCTGGGCACAACATTCTGAAGGTCAAGGCGGGTGTGTCTGCGGATGTGGGAGTGGCCAGGAGGTCCCCCCAGGGCAGAAGTTGTCCCAGGACAAGAATACAAGGCAACTGCTCGCCTGGGCGCAGCCCGCGGCCTCTGGGGGACAGAGGGCTGGGCCTGCTTCCCTCCCTCTTCCAGGAGGACACAGGCTATTCCACGAGCTCCCGCCAGCCTGTGCGGTGCAGGCTATTTTCGGGAGTCGGTGTGACACAACACTCAGGACTGTAAACAGGGCGCTGTCACCCTCTGTCTCCGGTCCGCAGTTGCTCAATGTCCCCGGCCGTTTAGGAGCAGAGGCTCTTTCCAAAGGAAAGGGCGTTATTTGGTAAGAGCCTGGCTTGCACTTGCCTGGAAATGTTCAAAACAGGAAGGAGTTCCCAGAGCGGCGGCCCCTTCCTGCCCAGGCGGACAGCAGTCCCGGGGGGGCGACCGGAGGGCTGGGCGGCCGCTTGTTTATCTGCTCCCGGGGCCACGAGGCCACAGTTCAGCCAGAACACTGTGTGTCACAACCAGACCCGCGGTGTGACAGCCACGCGCAGGGCCCACGCGGTCACGCGGCCCGGCACGCGGTGGCCACGGGAAGGCAGGAGAGGCCACAGGTGGGGCGCGGCCCCGCTGCGAGGCTCAGGTCCAGGAGCTCCGCCCACAGCTCGCCCGGGGCTTGGAAAGCCGCGAAGGGCCTGTTGTGTCCTGGAAAGCGCGGCGCTGGCTCCCGGATGACTTGAACATGCTTGTGGCTCGAGACCCGTGGCCGCCTTGGCTGAGCTCTGCAGCTCCGCGTGGGCGGCACCCCAGGGCGGCGGCCGCAGGGGCGGAGGGTGCCGAGTCCTGCATTGAAGGGAAGGCTGCTGGCGGTCCCAGCAGCGGGGGACATAGAAGCCTCCCCCACCGGAGGTGCCCCCATTTTACAAGCAGTCACACGGGTGCACTGATGAGCCGGCCCTCGGGATGTCGGATCCCCAAAAGACAGGGCCCGTGAGGAGCCGGGGGGCCGAGGGCGGCGGCACTAAGGGGGCGTCGGTGGCTTTGCCCCTCCGTGGAAGGCCCCGCCACACGCAGCCACAGCCGGGTGGCAGGGGTCTGACCCTCAGCCCCGAGACGTCCCTGGAGCCTGGGCCCTGCCCTGCCCTGGCCTGGCCTGGCCTGGCCCGCAGCCGGGGGAACCGCGGGGCTCTTTCCGGGCCGCCTGGAGGGCCGAGGCTGGGCTTGGCAGGGAAGCCGGGCCACCCAGCAGAGGGAGGGGGCCGGAGCTGGGGGGACGGGGACGGGCTGGCTCAGGAGGCGGAGACGTCACGCTCTCTGCCAAGCGTGGGATGGAGAAGAGGAGCCGCTGAGCGGGTGGCCGTGGAATGACAACAGGTGCAGCTGGACACAGACTCGGGAGCCACAGCTGGTCCAGGACTGAGCTCCAGGAAGGGTGTGAGGATGGGGGCCTGAGTGCCCGGGGGGAGCGGGGCGGCACCCGGCACCCAGCATGCCTGCAAGGGCCCCGCTCCTGAGCTCGAGGCCGGGCACAGTCCCCAGAATAATAAGTAGCCACCAGAGGTTTGCATCTTTGTCGGGACGCTTTCCCAGGACTGGGATGGGTGGAGCTGGTCACAGAAGGCCCTGCTCGCCCACGGGAGCCGGCCGCCCGCCTCTAACGGGCGCTGGGCTCACATCGCAGCACTTGCTCCCGAGCCCACCCTCAGCTCCCGCATCACCCTGGACACCCCCGCGCCCCATGCCTGCCGGGCGCCAACCACCTGGGGCCCTGCTCCCCTGGGGCCCTGCTCCCCGGTGTCACTCGCATCCGTGTGACGTCCCGTGGGAAGATGCCCGGCAGCACCGGTGAGGCGGGCGGGAGGGGCCCTCCTCGCACATGGGCGGCCAGCTCACTGACCACTAGCTGCGTCCTCCTGACCCACGCACGGCTGTGGTGTGACGACTGTCTTCCCGAGCCCAGCGGGAGGTGGAGTAAAGATGGCACCGCTTGTCCCTGCTGAGCACAGCTGCCTTCCCGTCCCCAGGCCCCGCCGCCCCGGCTGCCCAGGACGCAGGGAGCTGACCGCGCCCCCAGGGGAAGCCGTGGGCCCGAAGGTGGGGGGCAGTTTTGTCCTTCAACAGGAGGCCGGCGGGACCAGCATCCACCACGAGGGCGTCGGCGGTAAGCGGAGCGACTCCCGGTGCCCGTGGGCCGCAGGAAGCCTCCCCCAGCGTCCGCCACACGAGCTCCGGCTGAAGGACTCCAGGACCGCTGCCCCGCGGGTGGGGCAGGGCGTGCTGGGGGGGCGGTCGCCCTCTGTGTCCCGATGGGCTCTGCGTTGCGTGGACGGACCCCACAGGCACGTCTCCCCAGCCCATCGCTCCTTCCCCAGAAAGGAGCTGGAAACCAGCCTTGAGCCTCAGGTCGAGCGTTCAGGGGGGCGTGTGTGCCACTTCGGGGTGCGTCACGAAGGGAGGTGGCTGGATGATGGACAGACGGACGGACGGACGGAGGGATCGTGCCAAAGCAAACACTGCCGCGACGTGCTAACCAGACTCGTGTGCGCACTCGCTCAGGGACCGTCCAACTCTGCTGTGTGCTGGGAAATTCTCATGATCAGTGTTGGGGGGAGGAAAACGCAGACTTTGAGCGCGGAGCTGACCGCATGGACGGGGCCTCTGTGCGCGGACCTGACTTCCTTTCCGCCGGCTGCACCGAGAGCGTCCAGACGGAGCCGAGCGTCTCTGGGGACGGTGGAACCGGGCGAGTGCACGGGGGCCGGAGCGGAAGAGCCCCTAGCTGCCTTCGAGGACGAGGTCCCCTGTGCTAGGTCCAGGGACATCGCCGGCGTCTCGCTGGCTGCTGTCCCTTCCACGGCTCCAGTCGTTTGTTTGGCTTGGTTTTGAGTCCTTGTGAGGTGCCCGGCAGCTGAAGTCTGGCTCTGCTGGAGGAGGAAGACTCAAAAATGAGTAAAACTGAGTAACGCAACTGTGTACACAGAAAGGGCCAAGGGTCCCCAGAAAGACAGACAGACACAGCTTTCAGGACGTAGGAGAAGTCATTTCACGAGCGCCTGGGTGGCTCACTCAGCCAAGCATCTGACTTTTGATCTCAGCTCTGGTCGTTGTTTTTTTTTTTTTTTAATGTTTATTTGTTATTGGGAGGCAGAGAGAGACAGAGCACAAGCAGGGGAGGGGCGGAGAGAGGGGTAGACACAGAAGCCGAAGCAGCTCCAGGCTCCGCTCTGTCAGCACAGAGCCCGACGCGGGGCTCAGACTCACAAACCGCGAGATCACGACCTGAGCCGGAGTCGGACGCTCAGCCACCTGAGCCCCCAGGCGCCCCCTCAGCTCAGGGTTCTGAGTCCAAGCCTCACGTCGGGCTCCACGCTGGTGTGAAGCCTCCTTGAAAAAGTAAAGAAGAGGAGGAGCAGTCATCTGAGGCCCCGGGCGTCTTGGGAAAGCGGGAGGGACAGGCACAGCCGCCCGCAGGCAGGCAGGAACCCGACCCCCAGGGACAGGACGGCTCACGGGGCGCCACCCCCAGGCCCGGCTGGGAAGTGAAGGCGGACCCGATGCGGCCTCAGGGGCGATCCTGGCGGGGTCTGAACCCCTCTGGGCACCAGGTACCGGGCGGAGCTGCCCCGGGCCGGCCTGGGGACCCCGGCCTGACTCCGTCACCTCCAGACTCGCCGCCACCAGTGCGCGCTGGAGCCCCTCGGCGCAGGCCCCTCAGTGAATGACCCCCCTGGGCCGACCCCTCCCCAGGTTCGCTGTTCGGGGAGACGCTGCCGTGCGAAGGCCCCGTGTTCCCCTCACTTTTTGCAAATAAAAGCCTTCCTCTTCCTCTTGTCGGGCCTGGTTGTGTCTTTTGTGTCCCCGATGCCCCCAACAAGGACCCGAGTCTGGGGTGACAGTGGGGGTTCGTGGGGTGGGTCACCCTTGAGTGGAGCGTACACGTGTTTACATATAGCGTGTGAAGCGCACACTTTGTGTACAGGCGTGTGCGAGGCGCCCCGAGCCGGCTCGGAGAGGGCCCAGGGCTGGCTGAGCCGGTGAGCCGAGGCTCGGGGCTGGGGGTGCCTCCGCGGCCGGCGTGCAGGGGCGCGTGCTCCCTGGGATTGCTGACGGAACTGAGTGAAAGGCACATACCTGTGCACAAGCACGGGAGAGAGGCGCCCCAGTCAGCCCAGGCACTAAAACCGTCACAGACCAGGCTTGAACAAAGTGCCTCCCAGAGCTCTGGAGGCCGGAAGCCCAGTCGGGTCCTGGAGGGAGCCCCCTGCTGGCTGCTGAGGGCCGACGTCTCGCTGCGTCCCGAGTCCCGAGTGCTGGAGAGAAGGGATGCTTATCCGGGCCTCTAATCCCATCGTGGGCCCCACTCCCATGACCTCATCCAACTCCGTCACCTCTGTGGACACTACTGGTTACCTGACTTCCAGAGTGTGTGTGTCTTCTCAAGAAACCTGATCCAGAAACAATGCTACGTTTATGAGAAACAGTGCAATTAAGTGTGGCTTCATTCGTTTATTCATTTGCCCATCCATCTTTCTGTCCCTTCCTCTTTTCTCCCATCCCTCCATCCCTTCATCCACCCTTCATCCTCCTATCATCCATCTGTTGATCTACTCATCCACCCATCGATCCATCCATCAATCCTTCATCCTTCATCTTTCTATGGTTCATCCGTCCATCTATCCATGCATCATCCCTCCTTCCTTCCTTCCTTCCATCCATCCATCCATCATTCATCCTTCCGTCTCTCCATCCTTCCAAAGTTCCTTGAGGAAGTAACATTGAGTCAGAAACAGAAGAAAAAGTGCTTCTCTCAACCATGAAGAACAAGTTAAAGGTCCCGAAACACAGAAAGTGGAAGTTATTTGAGGAAAAGAAACCTGTTCATCATGAAGCAGAATAAGCAAGCAGAAGAGGGTGCTGAAGACGAGTCGGGGGAAACAGGAAAAGGCAGGCTGAGGAGGGTGTCGCGGCCACAGGAGCATTCTGGGCTCCACCTGAGGATAATGAGATGCTTTCAATGCTGAAGACTTACAAGCAGGGGATGGGTGTGATCCGACTGGTGTCTTTAGAAGATTTTGCCCATAGACTAAGGTGGTGTCCAGTGGGAACGGAGAAACAAGGAGGCAGGCTCTTATCATGGTCCTTGCGTAAACCTGTATGCTGTGGTCACCTGTACGCTATGCTCACCTGTATGCTTGCAGTCACCTGTACACTTGTGGTCACCTGTACGTTGTGGTCACCTGTACGCTGTGGTCACCTGTGCGCTGTGGTCACCTGTGCGCTGTGGTCGCCTTTACGCTGTGGTCGCCTGTACGCTGTGTCACCTGTACGCTGTGTCACCTGTACGCTTTGCTCGCCTGTATGCTGTGCTCACCTGTATGCTATGGTCACCTGTACGCTGTGCTCGCCTGTAAGCTGTGATCGCCTGTACGCTGTGCTCACCTGTACGCTGTGGTCGCCTGTACGCTATGCTCACCTGTATGCTTGCAGTCACCTGTACACTTGTGGTCACCTGTACGCGTGTCACCTGTACGCTGTGGTCACCTGTACGCTGTGATCACCACCTGTGCGCCTGTGGTCACCTGTAATGCTGTGGGTCGCCTGTACGCCTATGATCGCCTGTACGCTGTGCTCGGCCTGTACGCTGTGATCACCTGTACACTGTGGTCACCTGTATGCTGTGATCAATTGTACGCTGTGGTCACCTGTATGCTGTGGTCACCTGCGTACGCTGTGAGCGCTCTGCCTGTACACTATGGTCACCTGCATGCTGTGCTCACCTGTATGCTTGCAGTCACCTGTACACTGTGATCACCTGTACGCTGTGCTCACCTGTACACTGTGGTCACCTGTATGCTGTGCTCACCTGTATGCTTTCAGTCACCTGTACGCTGTGGTCACCTGTACGCTGTGATCACCTGTACGCTGTGGTCACCTGTACGCTGTGGTCACCTGTACGCTGTGCTCACCTGTATGCTGTGCTCACCTGTATGCTTTCAGTCACCTGTACGCTGTGCTCACCTGTACGCTGTGATCACCTGTACGCTGTGGTCACCATATGCTGTGATGACCTGTATGCTGTGGTCACCTGTACGCTGTGGTCACCTGTATGCTGTGGTCACCTGTACGCTGTGGTCACCTGTATGCTGTGGTCACCTGTACGCTGTGCTCACCTGTACGCTGTGCTCACCTGTATGCTGTGATCACCTGTATGCTGTGGTCACCATATGCTGTGATCACCTGTATGCTGTGGTCACCTGTACGCTGTGGTCACCTGTACACTGTGCTCACCTGTACGCACCTGTGGTCACCTGTACGCTGTGGTCACCTGTACGCTGTGGTCACCTGTATGCTGTGGTCACCTGTACGCTGTGCTCACCTGTACGCTGTGGTCACCTGTACGCTGTGGTCACCTGTACGCTGTGCTCACCTGTACGCTGTGATCACCTGTACGCTGTGGTCACCTGTACGCTGTGATCACCTGTACGCTGTGGTCACCATATGCTGTGATGACCTGTATGCTGTGGTCACCTGTACGCTGTGGTCACCTGTACGCTGTGGTCACCTGTACACTGTGCTCACCTGTACGCTGTGATCACCTGTATGCTGTGATCACCTGTATGCTCTTGGTCACCCGTATGCTTGCGTGCACCTGTATGGAGCTCGCTATGCGACAGGCATGGCTCTGGGCTCTGGGGAGACGACATGAGGCAGAGCACGGAGTCAAGGTCTGTGCCCTTGCGAATTCTGTGTTCTGGTGGGAGAGACACACGAGCAGGTGCCTGAAAGAGCACGCCATCTCAGGGGTCAGTTCGCATAATGGAGAAAAAGTCTAATAAGGACGCAGACTGGGGAAGGGCGGCTGGTGTCTCACCCGGGCCGTCTGGGGGGCCGCCGTGTCACCCGGGCTGTGTCAGGAAGGCTGCTGGGGTGACGTCTTCACAGAGTCTTGAAGGAAGGGAGGGAGGCACATCCTGGGAGGGGAGCAGCCAGTGCAGCGGCCCAGGGTGGGCGCCGGGCACCCAGCGGATCCCAGGGGGCGGGGGGCACAGGGACGGGCAGAGGGGGGCAGGGGACCAGGCCTGCTGGACGCCACCTGCTGGGGCTCGGGCAGCGGCCCACACGTCAGGGCATCTCTCTGGCCGCTGTTGGGGCGAGGCCGGGAGCAGGCGGTGGATCCAGGCCGCTGGCCTGGTCCAGGGCAGGTGGGGGCGGAAATGGTGGAAACTTCCCATCGGAAGGGATGGCCGTGCTGAGACAGAGCCGGATGAGGCCCAGGGCGAGGAGAGAAAGGGTCCGGAAGACGATGAGCCTGTGGTCCCCACAAGGACGGAACGTGTGCCCGGAAAGACTGCAGAAGAAACCGGCCGGGAGCAGCCGCGTGGCGCCAGCGTTGGCAGGGGGAGCTTGGGGCGAGGGAGGGCTGAGGAGGTCTGGTGACGGAGGGGCAGGGCCCAGACCGAGAAGGACCGAGGGCGTGTGGGTGCCGAGGAGGGAGCCCGCGGCCCATCGCGCCTGCATTACTCCGCGTGTCTTGGCCCTGGTGGGGGTCCGGGACGGACGGTCATTGAACTTGCCCTCTTACCCCTTGCACCGTGTGGCCCCATCACGCTAGCAAGAGCCGGACTGGACGGCTGTAGCCCCAGCACGCTCTCACAGCCTGAGTCTGCTGCCCTCTGGCTGGAATGCTCTCTCTCCAGATACCTGCATGGCTCCCTCTCTCCAACTGATCTTCTTAGGCCACCTGACCTCCTTATAGGTCATAGAAACTTTCTCTCCCTACTGCTGTTGCTGGAATGTTCTAACCTGCTTTACCCTGCATTTAGTTATTTTTCTCCAAAGCACTTATCCTGACATCTTAAACACGTCTCACTGCCCGTCTCCTCACTGGGAAAGTTCGTGAGGACAGAGGCTAGAACAGCGGTCCCCGCACAGTGAACACGCTGGGCGGGGCGGACGTCTGGGGTTTTCACCCTAAAAGGGGCCTCACGGTGACGTGGGGGTGGGGCCGCCAGCACCGCCAAAGTGGCTGATTATTGTCACTGTCATCTGTGGGTCGTTTGTTTTTAAAGATTTTTTTACATTTTATTTTGGAGTAAAGTCTACACCCACTATGGGGCCCGAACTCACAACCTGATCAAGAGTCACACGCTCCTCCAGCTGGGCCTTCAGGGCACCCCCCCCGCCGCCGTCTGTGTTAATTACCGTGAAGGGCGCTGAGGACTGGGTCACCCAGGGCGGCCGGCTGCGCTGTGGGCTTGGACACCAGAATGCGTGCGCGGCTCTTCTGTCACACGGTGGCCTGCCCGGCGCTCTCCCCGCCCGGGTTTTCCTCTGGGGGCGCTGTCTGCTCTCGGCCCAGGGGCCCGGGTGTGCCTCTCGGTGCCGGCGCAGGACCGTGGGGAGCAGGTGCGGTTCCTGGGGTGTAATTCGCTCTTGCAATTTTTTTTTTTTAATTTTGCCTTGTTCTTTCTTTTTTTTTTTTTTAAATGTTTTTATTTATTTCTAGGAGAGAGAGAGACAGCATGAGCAGGGGAGGGTCAGAGAGAGAGGGAGTCACAGACTGAAACAGGCTCCAGGCTCCGAGCTGGCAGTCAGCACAGAGCCCGACGCGGGGCTCGAACCCACGCACCGCGAGATCATGACCTAAGCGAAAGTCGGACGCTTCACCGACTAAGCCACCCAGGCGCCCCTCGCTCTTGCATTTCTAGTGGGGCTGAGCGTCTCCTGACGCGAGCGCTGCAAGTGTACGCACAGGTGTTCTCTCTCGTGTTTTTATTATCACTCAGATTACGACAGCTTCTAACTTCTCCTGTGATTTCCTTTTTGATCCCTGCATTATTTAGAAGTATGTTGTTTACATTTTTTAATGTTTATTTATTTTTGAGACAGAGACAGCGCACGAGTGGGAGAGGAGCAGAGAGAGAAGGGGAGACAGAATCTGAAACCGGCTCCAGGCTCCCGGCCATCAGCACAGAGCCCGACGCCGAGCTCGAACTCATGAACTGAGAGAGATCGTGACCTGAGCTGAAGTCGGCACTCAGCCAACTGAGCCACCCAGATTTGCTTAGATTTTTAAAAAATTATGAATCAATGTTGAATTTTATCTGCTTATTTTTCCTGCATTCATTTCCCCATCACATTCACTAATTACACATTTACTGATGTTAAGATTGACTGATGACATTTCCCCTCATCCTCACCAGGCTTTGCTATTCTCATGAAATAAGTTGGGGACTGTTACCCCTTTTTCTATTATCTGGAGGAGTGTGTATAGCATTTTATCTTCTGTTCTCGCACATTTGGTGAAAACCGCCAATAAGCCATCTGTGCTTAGAGTTTGGTCTGGGGGTTTTTTTCACTACTGATTCAATGTCTTTAAAAACCAATTTTTTTTGAGTTAATTTTGCTACATTTCTAGGAATTGGTACATTTCATTTAAAAATTTCAAATTTATTGGCACAGAATTTACATTCTCGTATGATTTTAATTTCTGAAGGATTTCATAAATTTGTCAGAGGCTCCTGAGTTGTGTGGGTGTTTTCAGAGCCCCTCCCGGCTTAGCGCCTCGTCTCTGCTGCACGTTTTCTTCACGCATTGCCTCGTCTGTATCCGTTTCTCTGTTTCCTGCATTGGGCTTCCGTTTGCGGCTTCCCTGGGTCCTGGACGCAGAAGCTCAGCTCCTTATTGTCACCCGCTTTCCCTGCTGCGTACGCTCAGACACAGACACAGTACGTACACTTTAGTCCATTCTGCAAGCTTCCTATTTAGTATTTTCGCCACTGCCTATTGAAAAGCCTTTTCTAATTTTTGTCATGGTTTATCCTTTGACCAAAATGAGTGATTTAGCAGTGCATTTATTAATTTCCAAACATATGGCTATTTTCTAGTTATGTTTTGTTATTGATTTCCAGCTTAATGGCATTATGGTCAAAGAATCTGCTCTGTATGATTTTAATGCCTGAAAAAATGTTTTTTTGAATCTATCCGAGTTTTTTCTTATTTATTTTTTATTTAATTTATTTAAATTCAAGTTCATTAACATACAGTGCAGTATTGGTTTCGGGAGTAGAAGCCAGTGATTCATCGCTCACACACAACACTCAGTGCTCATCCCAACAAGCGCCCTCTTCAGTGCCCACCACCGTCTAGCCCATCCCCCCCTCCCCTCCAGCAGCCCTCAGTTTGTTCTCTGTGCTTAAGAGTCTATTATGGTTGTCTCCCTCTCTGTTTTTATCTTATTTTTCCTTCCCTTCTCCTGTGTTCATCTGTTGTGTTTCTCAAATTTCACGAGTGAAATGATATGATATTCATCTTTCTCTGACTGACTTATTTTCCTTAACATAATACACACTAGTTCCATCCATGTTGCTGCAAATGGAAAGATCTCGTTCATTTTGATTGCTCAGTAGTATTCCATTGTGTGTGTGTGTGTGTGTGTGTGCGCGCGCGCGCGCGTGCACATATCACATCTTTATCCATTCATTTATCTATGGACATTTGGGCTCTTTACATACTTCGGTTATCGTCTATAGCGCTGCTATAAACACTGGGTGTGTGTGCCCCTTCAAATCAGCATTTTTTAATACTGTGGATAAATACCTAGTGGTACAACTGCTGGGTCGTTGGGTAGTTCTATTTTAAATTTTTTGAGGAACCTCCATACTGTTTTCTAGAGTGACTTCACCAAGTTTGCATCTCCATCAGCAGATGCAAAAAGGTTCCCCTTTCTTCACATCCTTGTCAACATTTGTTGTTGCCTAGGTCGTTAATTTTAGCCATTCTGACAGGTGTGAGGTGGAATCTCATTGTGGTTTTGATTTGTATCTCCCTGATGATGAGTGATGTGGAGCATTCGTTTCATGTGTCTGTTGGCCATCGGCATGTCCTCTTTGGAGAAGTGTCTGTTCATGTCTTTTGCCTATTTCTTCACTGGATTATTTGTCTTTGGGGTGTTGAGTTCGGTAAATTCTTTATAGATTTTGGATACTAACCTTTTATCTGATATGTCATTTGCAGATATTTTCTTCCATTCAGCAGGCTGCCTTTTAGTTTTTGTTGATTGTTTCCTTCGCTGTGCAGAAGCTTTTTATCTTGATGAGGCCCCAATAGTTCATTTTTGCTTTTGTTTCCCTTGATTCCAGAGATGTGTTGAGTAAAAAGTTGCTGTGGCTGAGCTCAGAGAGGTTGTTGCCTGTTTTCTCCTGTAGGGTTGGTTTGATGGTTTCCTGAATCACATTTTTATCTTACATCTATTTTGAGTTTATTTTTGTGTATGGTATAAGGAAGCTGTCTGATTTCATTCTTCTGCATGTCGCCATCCAGTTTTCCCAACACCATTTGCTGAATAGACTGTCTCTTTTCCATTGGAAATTTTATCCTGCTTTGTTGAAGATTAGTTCAACATTTGTGGATCCATTGCTGGGTTCTCTATTCTGTTCCATTGATCTGAGTGTCTGTTTCTGTGCTAATACCATACTGTCTTAATGATTACAGCTTTGTGTTATAGTTTGAAATCTGGAACCATGATGCCTCCAGCTTTGGTTTTCTTTTTCAACATGACTTTGGCTATTCGAGGTCTTCTCTCATTCCATACAAATTTTAGAATTGTTTGTACTAGTTCTGTGAAACATGCTGGTGTTATTTTGATAGGGGATGCATTGACTGTGTAGATTGCTTTAGGTAGTATAGACATTTTAACAATATTTTTTCTTCTGATCCATGAACATGGGATGTTCTTCCATTTCTTTGTGTCTTCAATTTCCTTCATAAGCTTTCTATAGTTTTCAGCATATAAATCTTTTACCTCTTTGGTTAGGTTTATCCCTAGGTATTTTATGGTTTTTGGTGCAATTGTAAATGGGATAGATTCCTTGATTTCTCTTTCTGCTGCTTCATTATTGGTGTATAGAAATGCCACAGATTCCTGTATGTTGATTTTATATCCTGCGACTTTGCTGAAGTCATTGATCAGTTCTAGCAGGTTTTTTGTGGAGTCTTTGGGTTTTCCACATAGAGTATCATGTCATTTTTGAAGAGTGGCATTTTGACTTCTTCCTTGCCAATTTGGATGTCTTTTATTTCTTTTTGTTGTCTGATTGCTGAGGCTAGGACTTCCAACACTATGTTGAACAATAATAGTGAATGTGGGCCTCCCTGCCGTGTTCCTGACCTTAGGGGGAAAACTCCCAGTTTTTCCTCATTGAGGATAATATTAGCTGTGGATCTATTATATATGGCCTTTATGATCTTGAGGTATGTTCCTTCTATCCCTACTATCTCAAGGGTTTTTATCAGGAAAGGAGGCCGTATTTTGTCAATGTGCATGGACATTTTTTGAGACTTGCTGGGAACTACTTGGGCTTGAAAATATTGCACGTTGTTGAATATAGTCTTGTATATATGTCTGTTAGATCAAGTTTGTTAATGAGGTTGTTCAAATTTTTGTATACTTATGGCTTAATTTTCTGTGTATTCTAATAACGATTGATACAGAAATGTTATTTTCTTCCACTATGGTTATGTATTTTTCTATGTCTCCTTATACTTCTGTAACATTTTGTTTTATGTATTTGAAACCTGTTATTATATGCATACACATTTAAAATTCATATACCTTCCTGATGAATTGAACCTCTTATAAGCAACCATCTTTATTTCTAGTAATTCGTTTTGCCATAAAGTCTGTTCTGTCAGGTATTAACGTAGCTACAGCAATGTTGGGGTTGGGGTTGGGATGGTATTAACAGGTGTGCTTTTTCCTCATCCATTCACTTTCAAGCCATCTCTACTTTTAAGCTTTCAGATGTGTTTTCTTTCCTAAATAACTTCCCATATTCTAAGTTCAGTTGATTGCTTCCTTCTGATGCCTCTCATCTACAGCAAGTCTGCTCTATACAAATTCTGATGTTTTTCCTTCATCTGAGACTATTTTATTTCACTTTCAGCCTTAGTCCGTTCAGCTACTACAAGGAATAGCATGCCTGGGGTCGGGGGGCCTCATAAACAACAGAAATTCATTTCTCATAGTTCAAGAGGCTGCAAGTCCAAGAGGGAGGTGCCAGCAGAGTCCGCGTCGGGTGGAGCTCACTGCCTGCCTCACAGATGGTGACCTTGCTGTGTCCTTCCAGGGTGGAGGGCCAAAGAAGGGTCTGTGGTGTATCTTTTACTAAGGCACCAATTCCACCACCACCACGAGGGCTCTGCCTCATGACCTGATCACCTTCTGAAGGACCCACCTCCAACCACCATCGCACTGTGGTGGTGGGGGGGGAAGATTTCAGCATATGGACTTGGAGAGGACACGCACATTCAGTCCACAGCACTTTCATTCTTGAAGGATATTTTCTCTGCATGTAGAATTCTGACAGGCTTTGTTCCCAGCATTTAACAATGCTCCCCCACATCCTCTAACCTCCGTGTTTGCTTCAGTAATTGGAATCATTTCCTTGTACACAGTATATCGTTTTTCCTGGGCTGCTTTCAGGGTGTTTTCTTTGTCCTGGTTACCAAATTAGGCTTTTCAGCCATTATTTCTTCAAATATTTTTCTCTTAACCACACCTCCCTCTTTTTCCACGAGTTTGATAACACAGATGTGAGGTGGTTCAGTATTGAACCACAGGTCCCTGGGTCTTTTTTCTTTTGTTTTTTCCTCTCTGTAATGCAAAATGGCACATTTCTATTGATCTGTCTTCAGGTTCACTGGCTCTTTCCTCTGCCATCCTCATTCCACTACTGTGTCTCTCTAGTGAGCTATCCATTTTGGTTATTATATTTTTTTACTTCTAAAATTTCCATTTCATTCTTCTTTATATTTTCTATTTTTTGGCTCTCCACTTTCTCAAAAGTGTTTCCTCTTACTGGCCGGAGCATTTCTATAATGCTTGCCTTGTCACATAATCCCAATGTCTGTTATTTCGGCACTGGTGACTGTTATCTCTTCGCATTCCAGTTGAGATGTTCATAGCTCTTTGTTTGCCGGGCAATTCTGGATTGTATCCTGTACATATTGAAGAGTATGTTATGAGACTCTGGTACTTTTTCGTTTATGGAAAATGTTAATAGATGTCATTTTATGAGGCATGTGACACAGCTGAAGTCATGCTGAAAGTTCCTTCTGGCCTGTGTAGTGCTATTTGGGTGTGTCCCTTGGATGTACCACCCAGTGGGACCAGGGGCCGTGCCCTGGGCCTTTGTGCACCCTCGTAGTCTATGGTAGGCTGCTCAGGTTCTGATGTGTGTCTCTGCAGCCAAGGGGCTATTCCAGGGGATCACACACAGCTTTCTTATATCACTTTTCTTAGTAACTCCCTTTCTGTGTCTCCTCCTCATAGTTATCAACTTCCCAGAGCATCTCTCATTGGGCGTTTTCCCAGAAAGCTTTGTTATTTACTTCTGATTACTGCACCTGCATCTTGGGCCACATGGGAGGAAGCGGAGGAGAACAGAAAGCAACAGCAATTTGCCCACACTTTTTGGGAGCAGAGTCCCCCAGTTAGAGAGGGAGCTGCTCCCCCTCCCCTCACCAAGAGTGTTAGGCTCCTGTAGCCTCTGTTGTCACCACCACCACCACTGGATTTTGTGGGGCTGGAGAATGGGAGAATGAAGAATGGAAAAAATTAGAGGGAAGGTTCACTCCCCCCTCGCTAAGCATCAGGGAAGCCCTTACCTATTTCTTCTTTTTTTTTTTTTTAGCTTATAAATGCATATTTATTATACTAGAAAACAGTTTTTTGAATTTTATTTAAATCCAAGTTAGTTAGCATATAGTGTAATAAATGGTTTCAGGAGTAGGATTTAGCGACTCATCACTCACATATAACACTCAGGGCTCATCCCACCAAGCGCCCTCCTTAATGCCCATCACCCATTTAGCACCCCCCCACCCTTCTCCCCTCCAGCAAACCTCCGTTTGTTCCATTTAAGAATCTCTTATGGTTTGCCTCTCGCTCTGTTTTTATCTTATTTTTCCTTCCCTTCTCCTGTGTTCATCTGTTGTGTTTCTTAAATTCCACTTATGAGGGAAATCATATGGTATCTGTCTTCTCTGCCTGACTTATTTCACTTAGCATAATACTTCTTAGTTCCATCCACATTGTTGCAAATGGCAACATTTCATTCTTTGTGATCACCAAGTAATATTCCATTGTATACGTATACAGCGTCTTCTTTATCCTTTTGTGAATCAGTGGACATTTGCACTCTTTCCATAATTTGGTTATTGTCAATGGTGCCATTACAAACATTTGAGGGGGCATTTTTCTTTCTTTTTTTTTAATTTTTTTAAAAATGTTTTTATTTATTTATGAGAGAGAGAGACAGTATAATGAGGGGAGGGTCAGAGAGAGAGGGAGATTAAGAATGTGAAACAGGTTCCAGGCTCTGAGCTGGCTGTGAGCACAGAGCCTGACGTGGGGCTCGAACCCAAGAACTGCAAGATCATGACCTGAGCTGAAGTCAGATGCTTAACCGACTGAGCCACCCAGGCACCCCTATGTTTTGTTTTGTTTTTAATTTTCTGCTAGTGACACTGAATTGGCACAATATTTTTTTAAGTTTATTTATTTATTTTTAAGAGAGAGAGAGAGCAGGGGAGGGGCAGAGAGAGAGGGAGGCTGTAAGCACAGAGCTGATGCGGGCCTTCATCTCAAGAACCATGAGATCATGACCTGAACCAAAACCAAGGGTTGGACGCATAACCAACTGAGTCACCAGCTGCCTCTGAACTGGTACAATTTTATGTCATAAAATGTTGCTATGCCTTATATAAGCTTCACACCCATATTCAACTTTTGTTTTGAAAAACATTCCAGTGTATAGAGAAGTTGTAATTACAGTGAGTGTGCACATGCAGGTCCCTTCTCCAGGACAGCTCACTTCGTGGCAGCACCACCCCCGCGGTGAGCAGGTAGAACGGCCACTGCCCTGCTTCCCCGGGGCCCAGGCACCTGCCCCGCCGGTGTCTGCCTTGACGCCTTGGTGCGGGGGAGCCTCTGTGCTGTCCTCGGGGAACTTGCCTGTCTCCCCAGCCTTTAGATGAGAAGCCCCCTAGGGGCCTATTCGACCCATTCGACTGGGATGGCGAACTCTCAAGTTAGTGAGCGGCACCGGACTTGAGTCACTGTCCTAGAAGTCACGGCCTTCACGCGATGGTCAGACTTGAATCAGTTCACAGACCGTGAATCCTTGTAATTAAGGAGAGGTCGGGTGTCGCTGGGGAAGGACCCCGTGTGAGCACCATGAGCACTAGCAAAGTTTCCTCCTGGCCTTTCCGAAAAGGGCCTGCGGCCGCTCTCCCCAGATCGCACACTAGGGGAAGGGAAACACTGGACCTTTAGGGCATCACTGCACCCTGAGTCTGAACCCGCACTAATCAGGACAGAGGCCTCCCCAGAAACACCTTGATCTCGGACTTCCGGCTCCAGAACGGCATGTGCTGTGTAAGTCCCTCAGTCCGTAGGGATTCGTGTGGCCGCCCGAGCAGATGGAGACAAGATTGTCCTCAAGCCCACCCTAAGCACGTAAATAAGTCACCTGGGCAGGTAGCCACCTCTGAAGTCACTTTCCCTCCACTGGCATCTTTAGTTCTATGACAAGCTCCCTAAAACCCGCTGACTGATGGCTGAGAAATAGAGCCTGGTGTGCACGGGGCTGTGTGCTGTGACGGCCTTGGGTGGGGCACTGCTGGGCCCGGCCCGAACTGGGGGTAGGGGTGGTGGGGGGGAGGGGAGAGGGAAGTCCACCCAATGGGCAACTGCAAGCAGCATGTTTTTATCCACTTTCCTGGGAAGGAGAGTGAGCTGCCGTATTCACCTACGCTGACGACCAGGGACTGAGAAGGAACCACTCTGGAGGCCTGGGATTAAGGACATCTGGACGGACCTTTCGGAGCGGGCTCAGGTGTGGGGCGCTCTCTGTCCCACACGCGTGCTCCGCAGATGCGCCTCCTGATGGTCAGGCGGGGAGACACCGTTCTGCAGGGGCGGCCGGCCTCTTCCGTCGCACACGCCGCTCCGAGGGAGTCCCAGCCGTAGTGATGGCCACTCCACATGGGCTCCACGGCCTCGGTCAGCACAGCCCCTGCTGTGCCTCCGGCTCAGTCTCTCAGCCGCTGAGACCAACCCGGAGCCCTGGCAAGCACCCTGGGACCCGCCGGCCCTCTGGGAGCACAGCGATTCTGTGGAGTAAAGGCTCGTCCGGGGGTGGTTTCTCCTTCCCTGCCCGCGGAGCCTCCCCCAGGAGCGCCATCCGGAGGCCTACGGATCGCGTTCTCTCACACACCAACCCGCTCACCAAGGAAGGGCTGACCCTGTCTGTGGGACTCGCAAGTCACACTCCGTGTTGGGATGGGCCAGTTAAAGGTGCCACAGGGTGTCCGGTGGGCGAACAACTCTTCACGTGAGCTTCTGTGCTTGCAAACGCGTTCTTAGCCAACAGTCCACAGTGGCCAGAGCGTCTGGGTCCAGGAGGAAGGGAGGACCCGCCTGTCAGGGTCACCAGGAAGCATCTGTTGGCAAACACTTCGCTCTCACGCCCAGAACTTTGGGGTCTGCTGATTTCTAAGCCTGGGTGTGGGAGAAGGAAGGTCCTCCGCAGGGGACATTTTACCCAGTGTGCCGGTTCTCATACAACTCTTACCCTGCGGGGCACAGCCGTCAGCTCAGTGAGCCCCTCCAGCAACTCTAGGAGGTGGGCACCTTACAGGGGAGCCCCCAGGCCCAGAGCACGTGGAAGCGGGGGTGCTGGGACCCGGAGGCCAGCAGCCCCAGAGCCCACGGCTTAACGATGGAATTGTGGGTCTGGATCCGGAGCACGGATAGGACTGTTGCCTGCACGGCTCCAAAGAGCATTTCTCTCTCATCCGGGGCGGTGGAAGGCAGCGTCTGGAGACGGAAGCCGGGAGTCGAGGGTTACCACACGCACGTGCAAGCCTTCCGGGCTGCGCGGCAGCCCCGACACCCAGCGGGGACCGCGGCTGAGTGGCTCTGACGGCGAACGCGCCCGGCAGCGCGGCCGGGGAGGCTGGCGGCCTCGCGCCCTCCCCCCTCCGCCCTGCGCAGCGCCTGGTTATTTTCGGCAGCGTCGTCGCCTGGCTTCCGCAGATGCAAACCTGCTCTCCGCCAGACTGAGATGGGCAGAGAAGGAAAAGAGGTGGGGTCGGGGTGTCGCGGGGCCGCGCCCGGCGGCGCTGCGGGGAGTGTCGGGGGAGGGCCCTGGGTTCGGGGCGCCCGCCCGCGGTGACGCGCGCCCCCCGCCCGCCGCAGCGCCTCTGCAATGGCCGAGCCGGGCCGTCGGACGCCGCCCGGAGCCCGCCGCCCGCGGGGAGCCTCGGTGAGCAGCCGCCGGCCGCCCCCAGCCCCCCGCGCCGCCCCGCCGGGCCTCTGCGCTGCGCCCGCGCCTGGCCCCGCGCGTCCCGGGCCCCTGCGCCCTGCGCCCTGCGCGGCGGGGGCGGGGGCCCCCGCGCTCCTGCCCGCGGCCCCGGGGATGGCCGGCGGGTGGCCCGGGGGTGGCCCGGGGTGGGGTCCGGGGAGGGCCGGGGGAGGGGGGCAGGGTGGTGGCCGGGTACGGGTGGCAGAGTGACATTCTGTTGGAGGGGGCCCGCGGCCGGGGCGCCCTTGCCCGGAGCCGGGGTCCCCTCCGCTTCTCCGAGCGACCCCCGCAGGCCATCGGCCACCTGTCTCAATCGCGCCCATATTTCCCGGGGGCTCCTGGGAGCCGGCGCAGGTGCACAGGCCTCTGCGCTGCAGGGATGCGGCCCAGGGCGGGCGGGGGGCGCAGGTGCTGCGTCCCGGGCGTTTCCGCCTCGCAGATGGAGCTGCCCTCACCCCCTGGTGTCTAGTGATTTCACTTGTTCCTGTTTCCGGGGTGGCGGCACAGCCGAGGGAGGCTCACCGTGTGGAAGCCGCAGTGAAGCGTTTGACGGGGGTCAGGGGTCAGAGGGGGGGCTCGGGCTCCACACTCTTCCTAGAAAACGCCTCCCGCCTGTCGCTTTGACCTTGTCTCCCAGAGAAGCAGGACGGTCAGCAGCGCCTTCTTCCCGCACCTGAGGGTTTGGGTTTCCTGCAGGGATGCGTGTTACTTCCGAGGACCCAGGTGGCCGCTGGCCGGGCAGCAGGAAGTCAGACGCACCCCCTCCCGTCGGGTGCCACCGAGGGGGTGGGGGCTGGTGGGCGCCCCGGGGGTGCAGGGGGCTCCCCGGCCCCAGGGTGGGTGGAGGGGAGAAGGCATCAGGCGGTGTGTCTGCTGGGATTTAGAAGGAGGGACTTGGGACCCCCCCGGCCCCTGTCCTGCGTTTCTGGAAGCTGATCTGTGCCCCTGAGTTGACTTGCTTTGTCCCTGTCTGCAGTGCCCCCCATCGATGGCACATGGACCTGTTTGCCTTCTTGTTAACTTCGGAACTAAGGAGGATTATGTCCCCTTTAGAAGTGTTTCTGGGATAGGCCAGCCCAACACTGATGGGCTTTCAGGGGCAAGAACCCTGCCCCCCTCCCCCTCCCCCCCTCCCCATCGACCCCAGGCTCCACGGGGACTTGCGGGGCCCACACGCCCCTTCCAGGGGCCGCCTGGGCGGGGGTGGGGGGTGCTCTGTGGCGGTAAGGACAGTGCCACCCACTGGCCCAGAGGGCCCTCCACACTAACGGGGAAGGGAGTCAGCAGTCCCCACCCGGTCACCCCTGCTTTCTCCCCAGAAGAATATGGTTGGAAAGAAAGAACTGTTATAATGGTGCCTTTCAGCCGGGGGCTGATGGAAGTTATGACTTCGATTCCAAACAGGATTTCCAGACAGACTGATACATCAGTGTACATGCTTATTGTTTCCGAACTTTATGTGCATTGAAAATATTTACGCAGACGTGAGTGGCATTTATTCTCAGTACTGGCAGTGGCCTCATCCACGAGCCTGATGCCCTGGGAGCCAGTGCACAGGGTCTGCCTTTCCCAGGGCAGCCGGTGGCATCAAGGCCAAGTTCCAGGGTCTCAGTACGCGCAGTTTCCTTTCCTGATACAAGATCTAAGAGGCTGTGAACGATGGCATAGCAATAAAAAACTGTTATAAAAAAGAGGAAATAGTGAGGAGAAAAAACCTCACCTGCTACTCTACGCCAGGCACTGTTCTGATTTCTCTGCGAAGGACGAAATGACAGTATCACAAAGAATCATCTAGAAGTGAGGAGCCCAAGTCCCAGAGAGGGGAAGGGTCTTGTCCCCAGTCAGGATCTGTGCCTCTTAGTCCTGGTACCTCAGGGCCCCCCACCCTGGGCCCGGGATTGCACACCAGACCTGGGTCCTCCGCTCAGCCCTGCCTCTCCCTGGGGTCTGCACGCCCCTCCGCCGCCCTTCCCGCTGTCCCTGCCAGGCTTCCTGCTGAAGGTCACCGCTGCTGCTGACCTCAGGGAAGGGTTGACTCCCCTGCTGTCTGCCCCTGGAGGGCGCCTCGACCGCAGCGACCGCTGGCCCCATGCTCCGGGCCACTTCCCCTGGGACAGCCCCCCTGAGTCCAGCCACGGGAGGCCCTCCCCGCGGGCCTCGTACCCCGGCCTCCAGCCCGCTGCCCAGGTCTTCACCATTGCACCACGCGAGCACTTGGGGCCTCTGCGCCCACCGTTTGCTTTCTTCCCCGATTGTGCAGGAAATTCTAAGTAGACAAACCCACATGTTCTCTGGCTGGGGTGCGGGGCGGCCCGCTGGAGTGAAGACATGGTGGGTGTGCACCTCCAGCGGCGCCCTCAGCGCCCACCCTGACTCAACGTGCCTTACGCTGAGGTGGTGGTGAAACCAGGAGGGCGGGGTGGCGGGCACAGGGGCGGGGCGGCTGGCACGCGATACCTGCCCGGCCGCAGAGTTCCCGGGCTTGCTACGTAAGCGTGGTGCTTTCCAGGGCGGGTCTGGTCCTGCTGAGGCTCTGACCTGGGGTCCTGATGCGTGTGTCTTGCTCTCTTCCCTCCCCTCCGTGCTGAGCCCGGGCTGGTCCCCAGGTCCCCTCCCTCTGCGCTCTGCCCAGGCCCTCAGCATCCATAAGCGCGAAGGATGCCGAGCCGGGAGGGCCACCAGGCTTAACTTCCCTTTAACGACCCGGTGGTTGAACGCCAAGCCTGTCTTCTCTCCCTGGTTTGACGGTTCCTCTGCAGCGGAAATTTACACTGGTCATTTCAGTGTTGGAAACAATTAACAAAACGGGCTTCTCCAGCCTCATGCCGCTGGTCCTGTAAACGGCCTTTCCTCCTTGGGAAGCTTCTGGTCATTTATTTCTTAATGTGGCTGCGTTTGTGTCTCTGGTGATCAATGTGCCGCGGGCTTCTGGGATCGTTTTCAGGTCTGTACTGTGTTACACACATCCTTTGTATGGAATCTGTTGGATTATAAACAGGGAGTCTGCTGGTCTGCAGTTTCTAATCCAGGCTTTTCTGGGTTGGGCTCCTTGGTGTGAAAGTGCAGGGATGATACAGATGGTTCCAGAAGGAGAACTGGGCGGGGTTCTCTTGGCCCCATAGCGTGTCTTTACGGGAGCATCCGGAGGCCGCAGGTCCTTCCACTCTGAGGCCTGGGGCTCGGGCTGTGAGGCCAGAAGAAGGCAGAAGAGGCAGAACGTTCTTTTTTTTTTTTTTTTTTGAGAGTGAATGAGTGGGGGAGAGGGCAGAGAGCGAGAAGGAGAAAGAGCCTTAAGCAAACTCCATGCTCAGCACAGAGCTCGAAGCCAGACTCGATCTCACGACCCTGGGACGGCCTGAGCCGAAATCCAGAGCTGGGTGCCTGGCCGCCTGAGCCCCTCAGATGCCCCAGAAGGCACAATGTTCTTGACTGGCCTGGGGAGGGAGAGGGGGGCTGGGGCAGGGCTCTCCCTGCGGCCAGCCCGGCTCCCGGGGTCCTCCCTCCACCTGCCCTGGGCGGCCCTCCGGGCTGCGTGCCCTTCGCATCTGGGCTGAGATCCTGGAGGCAGAAAGGAGAACGGGAGGGAAGGAAGCCAGGAGGCAACGTCAAGCTGAATCTTTTTCCCGTGAGATGAGACGCAGGACCTTCCCTCCTGCGCTGCCCTCACCCATGACCTCAGCGTGACCGCACCTCTGGGGAGAGGGCTGGACTGCAGAGGCCCCGCTCGCAAGACGAAGCTGCAGCCTTGATACCATGCCTGGGACCCCCCAGGACCCCTGCCTCCCTCAGCATCGTCCCCTCCTGGCCCCACCTGATGGCCTGAGGCCACCAGACTTCCCTGACCACAGAGCACTAATCAGTCACCTCGCCTGGGCCAGGCACTGTGGCCCTCGCTTGAGGGGGGTTGGTGAGCAAGGACAGACGTGGTCTCTGCCCTCCGGGCGTGGTCAGCAGCCAGCCAGATGTGCCTTAAGCCACTGTGAAAACGCATATTCAGTTTCTGCTATGACCAAAGCCACCGAGGTGTTTCCCAGTCCTCCAGAGCCCGTGACCTGGCCTCCCTGCTGCTCAGGAAACAGCCGTCCCAGGGCAGGAGCAGGCCAGCCCTGGGGCCTGGCGGAAGCCAGTGAGGGCACGGAGGGGACCCGCGGTTCACGAGCAGGCTGGGCAGGACGCGGTGGCTGGGGACACTTTCTCTGAGGCCGGGCTACTCGAGCGGCTGGACGCCCAGGGCTGAGAGACCAACATGTGCGGGGATGGAGGTCAGCTTCAGGGGTTTGTTCTGCCTCGTTGTTGTTGTTTTCTTAATGTTTATTCAGTTTTGAGAGAGAGAGAGACAGAGCGTGAGCGGGGGAGGGGCAGGGAGAGAGGGAGACACGATCAGCAGCAGCTCCAGGCTCCGAGCTGTCAGCACAGAGCCCGACACGGAGCTCGAACCCACGAACTGTGAGACCATGACCTGAGCCGAAGTCGGATGAGCCACCCAGGCGCCCCTGTTCTGTTTTGTTTTTATCAATTGTGGTAAAATACACATCACATAAAATTGACCATTTTAGCCCCATTTAAGTGTGCACTCAGGGGCATCAAACACATTCACATTTCTGTAGGGGCCACCACCATCCACCTCCAGGACTTCGTCACCCTGCAAAGCTGAACTCAGAATCGGAGTTTTTCTCATGAGTGGAAGCGGTTATGCGGTGAGGCGGGCGCCCGCGGTGAGGCCGGCCGGGGTGTCCCGGGAACCGGGTTTCTCCACGGCGGCCGGGCGGTACGGGGGAGGGGGGGGGCGGAGACCCTCCCCCGCTAGCGTGCCTGACAGTTGTCCCTGTGCCGCTTGCCTCTGGGCCCCGGGGCTCCCGCCTCGGCTCACACTGCTGGTTGGAATGCGTCTGTCGGGAAAAGCGCGCCTTCTCAATGGCTTTCATTTCGGTGCGGACACGCGGACGACCTTTCATCGCCGGGTCAGCGACCCGCAGTGACCGGGCCACGCGGGCACCAGCCGGCTCCAGCGGCGGCCGGGGAGCGCCGTCGGTCCAGCTCCTGGCTCCTTCGCCCCGTCTTGCCTGTTCTGTGAGATTCTGCCTAAGTCATCCTTCTCCGGCGCTTTCTGACTTTCTGGAAGCACCGGGCTCCAGACTCGGCTGGGTCTGAAATCCTTCCTTCACGGTTCCTTTGGTCGATTTTTTTTTAATGTTTCTCCATTGCCTCCTTGCTTCCGTGTTGGTTTAAAAGTCTCCTTCTTTTGACTCTGGGAGGGAGCTGATCTGTTTGCCTGCAGGCTGTGAGGACTTCACCTTTCATTTTGAAATCCAAACGTCTTGCTGGGTGCACCTCAGGGACCCCCCGGGCCCCTTGGGGTGTGCAGATCAGGCCGCTTTCCGCGCGAGGAAGGTCTCCCCGCATTGCAGCTCCGGACAGGAGGCCCTCGGTGCTGCCCTCTCCCTCGTCCTGGAGCACGACTCGGCCCCCACCCCTCCCCGTGTTCCCCGCATCCCTGCCCCCACAGGCCTCAGTGCTCGCTGCTGAGACCCCTTGGGTCTTTCTTCTATTTTTTTTCTGCATTCAATCAACATTTCACTTATCCCCGTTTCTTTTTTTTTCTTTTTTTATTTATTTCTAGGAGAGAGAGACAGCGTGAGCAGGGGAGGGTCAGAGAGAGAGGGAGTCACAGACTGAAACAGGCTCCAGGCTCTGAGCTGGCAGTCAGCACAGAGCCCGACGCGGGGCTCGAACCCACAAGCCGCGAGATCATGACCCAAGCGAAAGTCGGTCGGCAACTTGATTAAGCCACCCAGGCGCCCTTGTGGCTGCACAAATGACAGACTTTGGGGGCGCCTGGGTGGCTTAATCGGTTAAGCGGCTCGACTTCCCGCTCGTCCCACGTCTCGCTGGTGCGTGAGTTCCGAGCGTGATCGCTCTGTGCTTGAGCTGCCAGCTTTGGAAACTATTTCAGAGTCTCAACATCTCCCTCTCTCTCTGACCTCCCTGCTCACGCATCTCTCTCTCCCTAGAAATAAATAAAGTATTTAAAAAAAAGAAAAAAAATAAATAAATAAATGACAGACTTTGCATCGACTCTTGTGTGAAATTTTGTTCCTGATTTTCTGCACTGAGTGTCTGCGGACTTGACTTGCATCTGTGTTTATAGCATTGGGCGTTTGGGGAATTTTACAGGATCCCTAATTTAATAGCCTCCTTTCCGTCTGCACACTTCAGGGGCTGTTTTGAGGAGGGGTCTTGGTGTGGAAGACCCTACGTGTCTCCTTTTTTCTTCTTTTCTTCTTCTCTGCTTGAGTTAAGAGTTTCTCTTTTTGCCATTTTTCTCCCCGGAAGCTCTGTGTTCGGAAGGCTGACCTTGTAGACCGTGTGTGGCCCCCGGCCGCGCGGGCCTCTGTTCAGTGAGTTCATCACTTTCAAGAGCTCGCTGCTTTCTCTCGCTCACTCGGGCCACGCCCTGCTCAGGGTCAGGTCGGGGTCAGGATGTCATGCTGGGGTCAGGGTCAGGCTCTGGGGGGGTCAGGCTCGGGTCAGGTGCAGGGCCTGGGAGCCCATGGTGCCTGCGTGTGGATGCACGTGGAGGGCGGCTCTCCTACCCCGCTGCCTACCCCACCCCTGCATCCCCGACCCCTTGAGCTGCATCATCCCGATTCCCCAGCCAGGTGCCAGCGTGAGGGTCGGTGGCACTGGGATCCTCTGGCTTCTCTCTCTTTACTGGCCGTGAACCTCCATGTTCACGGAATGCCAAGCACGCAATGTTTGATGCTGTGAATTATTTGTGTAATTTAGGGAGGACATTTTGGGCAATTCATTCCCACAGCACAGCCAACAGGACCTTCTACGATGGGCATTTTTTCCGTACGCCTTTTTGTGGGTCTCACTCGTCATCCTCACGAGGCAATTCCTGGGATGGGCTCCGGGCGTCACCGGGGAGGCGGACGGATTGCTTTCTGAGCTGCTGCCAGAATGTTCCCCGAAGCGGCCACTCATTCGGTGTGACCGTTCTGCGTGCCCCCGTCCGGGCCACATCTGTCGTCTGATCTCGCGAGTCTCAGCCCCGCTGGCAAGCGCGCGGCCGCGGCTCCTGGTGGCTTCGGTTTCCGTTTCCCTCAAGACCGGCGCAGCGGGGTGTCCCCGTGTTTGTCGGCTGTCGGCCGTCTGCTGGGAAGCGGGTTCACATCTCGCCCTTCTCATCGGCTCATCGTGCGGAACCGCAGGCACCAGCTCGGGGCGGGTCACGCGGTGAATGTGGCCTTCCCGTCGTGACTTGCTTCTTCCCGCTCGTGGGAAGTTTTACATTTCGATAAAGTCTAACGTATCCCTTTCTTCCTTTGTGGTTGTGTTCCCTGGGTCTCGTCAGGACCCGTGCCCCCTGCACCCCCACCCCCAGCCCGGGGTCCCACGTTCTCGCCTGTGTCCTGCCGAACGGAGCCCAGCGCGGCCGCTGCCCCATGCTCTGGCCTGAGTGCCCGCCGTGGCCATGTCCCCAGCAAGCCCAGCACATGCCGCGTCCCTCAGGCCCAGGGTCTTTCTAGTGGGAAAGCCCCCAGGGCCCAGGGTTGGGGGCCCATGGCTGTAGAGTTGGTCACGATTTCCCAGATTTTCTGAGGACAAACCTGGAAGAAAAATCTAAGAGAAATGAGCGTTGTTTTCTGACCTTTTATTTCTTTATTTTTCCTTTTCCTTTTATTTTTTAAGTTTATTTGTTTATTTTGAGAGAGGGAGAGGGAGCGAGCATGAGCCTGGGAGGGGCAGGGAGGGAGGGAGAGAGAGAACCCTGAACAGGCTCTGTGCTGTCACTGCAGAGCCTGACGTGGGGCTGGAACTCACAAACCGTGAGATCACGACCTGAGCCGAGGTCAAGAGTTGGACACTTAACTGGCTCAGTCCCCCAGGTGCCCCTATTCTGATATTTTCAGTTCAAATCTGAGACTACAAGACGGTTGTTTCTCTGGTTTTACATTTCTCTTTTTTCTTAGGCCGAAACGTGTGGCTCCGAGTGACGTTCATGTGACCCCTTGTTTTATTCAGCTCTGTGCACCCAGGGTGGCTTCCAGGTCGCAGCAGCCGTGCGGTTGGTGAAAAAGACAGTTTCTTCGCATTTTTGTCTCCGAGATGGAAGGCACTGGTTCACGGGTTTACGTTACTTCCTGCTTCTCAGGAATTGCTTTGTTCTCCTTCATTTCTCGGCTCAGCCCCGCGTGGGAGAGAGTGTCCGAGGGGCCCGCGTCATCCTGTTTCCCAAGCCCCACCCCCCTCTTGTGGTGATGTTTCCAGGGCCGTTTTTTAGTTCAAGTTTCCCTTTAAAAATAAGCGCAGCAAGTGCGTAGCCTTTCCGTGTGTTCTCTCCTGCCTTAGGGGACTCGCCGCTCGCTTCTCAGGCAGCACCGCGTCTGGTCCCCTCCGGTCACTGAGCCGTCCCCCCTCCCTCCCTGCGGTGCGGGTCACCCCCTGGGGGGCAGTTCCACCGTCTCTACCAGAAATGGCTCTACCCTGAAATGGCTTTGTGTGTTTTCCAGCGTATCTTTGACTCGATTATTACAAGAGGGATTTCCAGGCCGAAGGGCAGCCGGACTCCGTGATGGGCTGCAGGCCGCCAGGTCCCCTCCGCGGGCTCCGCGGGTTGTGACTGATCTGTTTCTTTCCTTCCCCCTGTGCCCCATGACCGATTGCAGAGCACTCCCCCCTGACCAGATCGGCTCGTCTGGCGGAGCCCCCACTTGAAGCAGGGACCCTCTTTTCGAGGGGCGGCACTTGCTAGTGACCCCCAGGCTCTCTGGGCCGCGGAGCAGACCCCAGGCCCTCACCGCCTGCTGCCTGGGCTGTCCCTGCTGTCCCAGTGGGGCCCGCCTCCTTCCTCTCAGTGCTGACGCCCCAGGGCCCGGGCGGCTGGAAGGAAGCCTCCCGGAGACCCCTGGGGAGACCGCGGCCGGGCTGTGCGCTCTGGGGACACAGCCACCGCGTGGGACACCTGAGCTCCACCACCCCTGCCCGTGCGGACCCCCCTCCTGGAGGGGAGCCCAGCCCCCCAGCTGCACCTGACAGCGTCGGGGGTGGCAGGGAGCCTGCTGGCCAAGCTCCCCGCTGATTCCCGACCCCCCTGCCCCCGAGAAAATAAACACCTGTTCTCAGCCAGGGAGCATCGGGCGGTTCGCTCACACAGCAGTCAGGGGACGAGAGGGCAGCGCCGGTCACCTTGTTGCGTGGAAAACGTTTTTAATGTTTTCTGCGCTCTGCTGTGCTGACCGTTCCATCCCCGTGTCGAGAGGAAATGGGGGGCGGCATCGTGACATGGTCCTGCCGTTCCGCCTCCGCCTGAGGAGCGCCGTTTCCGCCTGATGGCTCTGCGGGTGCATCTGGGGTTGAACTCGGTTTTATTTTGTGTTTTTCTATTTGCTGCCTCTCTTTTCCTCCCTTCTTGCCTCGTTTTGCACTGGCTGAAGCATTTCCCCTTTCTCTCTAAATACCGCATGTTGTGTTTTCTGTTTTCACGATTATCGTAAGAAGTGGTGGCAAAAATCAACGTCCTGAAGGTAAAGCTGATCCAACTCTCCCCAGAGAAGAAAGAGGAACTTGCGGAATTTTGCCTGAGCTCATCCTCGTTCGAAATCCTATCTTTTTGTTGTTGGAGTTTTATTTCTATCTTGTTTATCTCACACCACCACGAGAAACGGCTCGTTTTTTGCAGTCACCGATTTTAGATTTTCTCACATGTTTAGCACTTTTGTTGTTTTCCGGTTCCTCTGGCCTCTCCGACTGTCTGCTGGAGCCACGCTCCTGCCCGGGGCACGCCCCGCAGAGATTCCTTGTTTCCCCTTTTCTGTCTGCAAAGTTCTTTCTTTCAAGGATGCGGGTGAAAATACTTCCGCTGGGGGCAGAGTCCTTGCTCGGCAGGGGTCATCAGAGCGCGGTGAGTGCGCCACTCCGTCGTCCTGCGGCTCCCGTTGCTCTGCCGGGAAGGTCACTGCCCTGCCTTCGACCGTGAGCCCCGCTCCTTGGGCAGATTGTTCTAATTATTCTTCGTCTTTGCTGTTTCTCCCCTCACGTTTCATTATTATATGTCCAGATTTTGGCTTACTTTCCATCTTGACGTTTTCCGTCGTCGATTCCTGAGAATTCTTGTTCACTGCCCCTTCGAAGTCTGCTTCTAAGTTTCCCCCCTCTCTTTCCGTTCTGAGAGAGCGTCTCACTCTGTCTCGATACCCTTCCTCGGTGCGTCCTGTTTTTTGTCTCGTGCCCAATTCTAGGTAATTTCTTCCCAATTATCCCCTATTTACCAGTCCTGCCTCCCAACCTGCCAGCAGAGGTGACCACCAGGTGTCTGATTTCAGTGATTATTTTGCTTTGACAAAGTTCTCTCTTTTTATTCAGCGTTAGCATATCACTTCTTACAGTTTTCTACTCCCTGAAGTTATTTTCAAGCTTGTAACTTATTTCCTTAAATAACCTGGGAGGATTCTGTGCGGGCGTGTACGGGACTTCTGCTGTTTGCTCAGTTTTGCTGCGAATCTAAATCTGCTCTAAAAAAAAAATACAGTCTATTTAAAAAGCAGGAAGATTTGTTCTTTTGTGACCGTGTTGGTTAAATCCAGTGCCTGAAGGTTGTACGGGGCTCTCCCGCCTTGTTAAACCTGGTCCTTGCTCATTCGATTGCTTCCCGGTTCCCTGGCTCTTCGCTGCGTGATCGTCACTGTCCTCAAACACTCGCTCGTGGGGTTTCTCTGAGACCTTGGACGAATGTGCCCTTCTCTAGGGAGGGTCACGTCTGCCCCTGGGAGGCAGCTGGGGGCGCCCGTATCGCCACCCGGAGCCCTGGACGCCGCCCGGGCCGTCTGCTGTGCCAGGACCGTCTGTGGTCACCACTGCTCGGTGGGGGGCGCACTGCTGTGACCGTGGCCGTCTTCTCCACAGCCCCTTGGAGTTGGGGGGCCGCATGGGTGCGTGTTCTCGCATCTCTCCCAAGGGCCCACTGTGGGGGGGCGGCCAGCGAAGCCCCCACTGGAGCAGGCCCCGGGGCGGCGCCCCCCCTGCCCCCGTCACCGCGAGAGGCTGAGGAGCAGGGCCCAGTGCTCTCCAGCTTCTCCACCGTCTTTGGCATCTTCGGCGACGGGTCCTCTGACATTTGGCGGGGGGGGCGGGGGGGGCTGGGATTTGTCCTCTCAGCATTCTGCTGTATTAGGAGGAAGGCGAGTTAGTTCTGACCTAACCTAGCTCCCACCCCACCCCCCCGGGAGAGAGTTCTGGAAGTCCTTCGTCCCCACGGAGAATGGAGGAGGGTCTGGCTTCTGTCCAGGTGGATCCGCGAGCAAAAAGCCACTTAAAGCAAGACTGAGTTCAAGGTCATATTGTTGTGGTTTCAAGTTCACTTTTGGAATGACCAAGGGGGGACTAGGGAGCTTCCCTCTGTGAACGTGGAGGCGGATGTGGAAGGAGGATTTCGCCTCATGAAACGATTTCTAATCCCAGTGCCTGTGGGCAGTGTCAGCGGTGGCCTGGAGAGATGAGCAGACTGGGGGTCCAGTTAGTGTAAGGGACGCGCCCGGGAAAGGCCCGGGCCCCCTTCTCCCCCTCCCAACAACTTCGGTTCCCCGGAGTTTTAGAAATGGTGGTGTGCGTGTGCGACAGCCACCACGTAGCTCCCTCTGTGGACAAGCTGAGCAAATAACTTCTGGATTAACATTTCTTGAATCACTCACTTGCAAGAGCCCACACCAAAGCCCTGCCCGAGGTTAGGAGTGTTGGCAGATGCGGGAGCAAATGAGTGGTTGTGCTGATTGGGGAGGGCAGGTGCGGGGCAGGCGGGCTGCGGGGCAGGTGGGGTGTGGGGCAGGTGTGGGGCGGGTGGGACTCTAGACCAGAGCCACCACTGGGCAGCCCCCAAAATGGGCCAGTCCCTGCAGATCTGATCCCCAAGTTAGGTCAGGAGTCGGGGAGAGGAGGCTTGGCCGGCAATATAGACCAAAGCAGGGTCATCGCTGGGTCCCAGGCTGAGGTGTAGTCAGTGAGCTGAAGTCAGGAGCAGAACGGAGAAAGGTGCGTCACAAAGGGCACCCAGAGGCCGTCGTCGTGGGGGTGGGCAGGTGCGTCTGCTTGCAGGGCCCGGTCCTGAGGCTTCCTCCTACAGCGACGGAGGGGTCGGTGGGGAGGGTCCTGCACTCCTCTGGACACAGTCACGTACGGAGGCTGTGTCGGGTGGGGGGCTCCTGGGGCGGGCTCAGCGGGACCGCCCGGATCTGGGTGGCCGGTCTCCTGCCTGCACTTCTGGTGCTGGGGGGTTGACTGCAGATTCCTTCTCCGGTGGAGAGTGGGGTGATTTATCAACGACGAAAGTGCCGTGCGCCGTGGACACGGCCGTGTACTTGGGCCACCGGCCTGTGTCAGTGATTCGTCTTGAGAACAACAACTCAGAGTAATTGGTTTGAGGAATGTCGTGAATCAATTATAATTTAACGTCTCTTTTTCGCCGACATTTGGGAGGAAATTAAAGCAAAGCGGGCCTTGCCAAAAAGCCTTTGGGCCACGGTGAGATCAAATTAGGGAGGAAGACAGGAAGCAGGGGGGTGGGGAGGCAGGTGCCTGCAAAGCAGCTCACGGGGCCTGAGCCCCGGCGCCGCGCCCCTTCCTGGAGCCGCACGAACGCCAGGCGCCACGGCTTGAATCGCTGTTCCCTCTCGCTCCCTGGTTCTTTTCCATCTTAAATTCTGTCTGAACTTGGAAGCTGGTCAGCAGGAGGCTAATGAGCAGCTGCCTTACTCCCTCCAGCCGGGGGGCAGCCTGCCATGTCCCCAGACCCCTGGGCTGGAGGGACCCAGTAATTGGCCTTCTCCCCACGGGGGTCCCGGCCCTCTGGCGTTCCCCCCTCTCGCTGAGGCAGCTGCTGGCGGGATCGCGGTGCCCTGTCCCCCAGTGCCACCTGCACATGACACGAGCCTCTGCCCCTGGGGCTGCCCTTGCCGGCGCCCGGGCCACCTTGCAGGCGCTCGCCCAGGGCCTGGCATCCGGAAGTCTGGCTCGAGAGCTGGAAATCGGAGGCCCCCTCGGGCAAGTGGGAGTGCACTCACCTCTGGAGCCCGGGCTTCGGTCTGAGAGGCGGGGGTGCTGGCCGCCTGGGGCTGTGAGGCCCGCTGAGGGCTGAGGCGCCTGCAGGACACGCCCGCACACCCCTGCCTGCCCCGTGCACCTGGTTTCCTCCTCACCCTGTGGACACGTCCCCCTCTCCGCTGGTCGCAGAGAAAGCCTCTGAAACACAAACGTCTGGACGCCTGACGGCCCCTGGGAGACCCCCGCCCCCGAGCAGCAGGCCTCACCGCCTGGAGGGGGGCCCCTCCGCGTCCGGCGTCCGTGGCGCTTCGGGAGAAGCTGGTTCACGGGCGTCCGTCCTGCTCTGCTCCTGTGCACGTGCGGACACCCCGTCCCCGTCCCCGGGCGAGGCAGAGCCGTGGACACTTGAAGAACAAAGGGGCTCCATTTAAAAAGCCGCGGATCCGTCCCCAAACTGTCCTGCCAGCGGTGCTCTCCCTGAGCTGCTCTGGGGGGTCTCGGGGGCCCTCGGCCCAGCAGAGAGGACGCCCAGCGGCCCCCAGGGCTTCGCCGCGGACACACCCCGTGGTGCCCGCACCTCGCAGGCGTGTGCAAGCTGGAAGCCTGATCCTGGGCACCTCCACGGGGTGTTTAGTTCCCTCAAGGGACACAGGCTGCTGTGGGGGTGGGGACACGGCCTCTCCAGGTCCAGGATGTCTCCAGGACGCCCGTCTCCCCCACCCAGGCCCTCACTTGGGCACCAGAGGCCCGCGAAGGCCGCGCAGTGTTTGCAGCTGGTTCCCAGACCCCGAGCTCAGAGGACACAGGGGACAGGGCTCCTCCCCCGCTGCCCCAGGGTCTCCCCGCCTGAGGCTGACGGCGGGGCAGGTCCAGCTGGCATCACTGTGTGCAAGGCCACCATGCCGTTGACACAAGTCGGCCACCCGCCAGCTGCACCATGTGACAGCCACGTTGACCCCTGGACAGAGTGACCCTGATGCTCCCGCCTTCTACCCGCCCTCATTCTGCTCCAGCCTGAAAGCGGCCATGCCCTGGCCTCAGCCCTTCCCCAGCAGCAGGGGCCCCCCAGCTTCAAACCCTGCCTGGGGCCAGACCCTCCCAGGTGACAGACCCTCCCTGATGACAGACCCTCCCTGGGGCCAGACCCTCCCAGGTGACAGACCCCCTAGGCAGCTCTCTGCAGCCACCGTGGGCAGGAGCTTCCTCAGCAGAGTCACCGGGAGTGCTTCTTCCCCGAGAAGATGGCCTGTGTGTGGGGCGGGGGTTTTGGGAAGGGCCCCGGGAATAGGAGGGGCTGGGAGCGGCAGGGGGTGGGGGTAGAGGGAAGCCCCACTCGAGGGCTGTGTCGGCCACTGGTCACTGGCGCGAGAACCCCGGGTGGGGTCCCGCCGCAGCCGCGCTGGAGGAGGGTGCCCAGAAGGACGTGTGCAGGACAGCCTCGCAGCCGGTCACCGCGTTGCTGGGTCCCGTCAGGGCTGAGGGGCCGAGGGCACAGGCACCCGGCGCCGCGCGGCGAGCTGGCGGTCAGCTGTCCCCTCACGCTCCTCCTCAGCGGGCCTGAGGGGCCTGCGGGCCGGGACAAGGGCAGCTGTGTCCTGTGTTTTTGACCCTCATGAAAGGGAGGCAGGGACGGCGGCCCGCGGCGCCCCCGGCATGAATGCGGGCATTCTTCCCCGCGCTGCGGGCTGAACGCACAGCTGGCCCTGCACCCTGGGGCGCTCCCATCGGTGACCAGGCCCGACCCGGTGACTTGGGGGCTGCTGTGGTGCCGGTGAGTGTGCCCTTGCGGGCGGGGGCTGCGGAGGTGGCGGCGGGGCTCCCGGGGCGCTAGAAGCAGCCAGCGCGCAGTCCAGGGCGCAGGTGGGTGCTGTCCCGGGAGAGCGGCCCCTCCCCCGCAGGAGGCGGGGCGGGCGCAGGCGAGCCCCTTCCCCAGGGCGCCCGGTCTTGCTGCCACACCTTGGGGACGGACGCGCCCTGCTCGCGTTGGCGTCGTGTGTCCGTGCCGCACGCGCTCCCATACGGCTGTGTGAGTGGAAAGATGCGTCACTTTTGTGAAGTGGGTGGGGGTCCACGGCCCCTGATCTTGGTGGAAAGACTATTGAAAATAGAAGGTTCGGCTTGGATCTCGCCCGCCAGGCCCTCCCAGCTCCAGAGCCCTCCAGCTCCGTGGCTCTGGCCCGGTGGCCCACTGTGTCCTGTGCTCCGGGCAAGTCCCCAGGCTCCCTACGCGCTGGTGGGCGGGAGGGGCCCAGGGGCGCTCACGTGGTGGGACCCCGGCCGTCCAGGCTCCGGAGGGTGGTCCTCTCCTGTCTGATTTTGAACCGCCGTGCAGGCCAGCACCAAAGGGACGGGTTTCCTCTCCTGCGGCCCAGCTGCAGGTGGGGGCTTTCCTCCGGAAGGCTCTGTGCTGGGGGCCGGCTGCCATGTTCCTAGGGAGGGTCCCGCAGTGAGGCCCCTTCCAGTCTCCACGCTGCTCCCACCAGGAGCCGTCAGTCCGGTGGCCGTGGGGGCTCCGTCTGGGGCCTTCAGTAGGAGCTGAGATTTGCCAGGAGTCCCCTTGCTGGGAGTGAGGCCGCCGTGTTGAGGACGGAGGTGGAATCGTTCGCTTGTCCACGTCAGGAGGGACTGTAACGTACCAGGTCATCTATCTCGGAGTAAAGGCTGCGTTTTACGCGGTGCCTGCGGCCGCCGCGCTGTCCTGCTCAGTGGGAGGACCGGAGGGCCCTGGCCCCGCCAGTGGCTCCGCGCTGCCCTGTGCTCGGGGCCCGGAGGACAGTCCCCCAGGACGTCTGGCCCGCAGCTGTGTGCTCCTCGGAGAGCGCGTGGGGGCCGGGTGCACAGGCCGAGCTGGGTCCCGGGGTCCACCGCTGCCCATCCGCTCTCCTGGCTGCGCTCGCCCCCAGGGGTTCCGGCTTCGAGAACCGGGGGGGTTGGGAAGTTGACATTTTGTTAAAAGCTTTTTGTGTCGGGGAATCGCTGGCAAGATGGCCGTTGAGCACAGCCTGAGAGACCTTACCAGCTCCCAGTGTGAGGAGGGGCCGGAGCTTCTCCAGCTCATTTTACAGGGGAGGGAGGGAGAGAGACATGCATCGGGGTCGGGAGGCCGCGTGGGCACCTGGAGCTGTGAGCTGGAGTCTGCAGCTGGCGGCTGGGCCGACGGGCTGGACCGAGCCCGCACGGTCACGCCCCGCCCGCACTGGGACAGGAAGATGAGATGAACACCCGGCCGGGTGCTCGGACCCTCGAAAGCCCACCCCTCCCAAGGGGCTCCGAATGCCCACCAGTCCCGAGCGTCTGTCTCCACTCAGTCTGGGTGGAAGCATCTCAGGGAGACTTTCAAGGGCCAAGTCTGCGCCTCCGCCAGGTTCAGGGCTTGAAATAATGGGAGCGAAAGTAAGCGGGGTCCCGGCAGGTGACCCCGGGGTGGGGCGGGGGACACATGGCCGGCCCTGGAGCAGGGAGAGGACGATGCGGTCCCCCTAACAGACTCAGAAGCCTTTTCATAAATCCCAGCAGCCCCCATAACGCGTAAAACGCGCACTTGGCGGATTTGGACTGTAGGCACGTCCCTTCACCTGAGGGACAGAACCCACCAGCCTGGCGCTGGGACCCCAGGAGCACCTTGGAGACGAGACGAGAGAGAGATGCTAATGGTGCTTCTCCCTGATGTGCACTGGCGTCCCGGCACGAGAGCAGAGGGAAGGCAGGTTGAAAGTGTAAAGATTGGAACTGAAGGAACGAAGAACTACCCGAGCTGGGAAGAGGTTGCAGGATGTTGCCCGCACAAGCTCAATGTTAAAAAAAAAAAATCAATAGTGGGGGTGCCCGGCTGGCTCCATCGGTGGCCCGTGCGGCTCTTGATCTCAGGGTTTGAGTTCCAGCCCCACGTTGGGTGTAGAGAGCACTTAAAAATAAAATCTTAAAAAAAATCAATAAGGTTCCTCTAGGGCAACTTTCTGAGTTACAGGGAAGAAAGGAGGTGGTGACTCCCACCTACCTGGTGTGACAGTGGCACAAATATTAGGCACCAGGGGTACGTAGATCAAGAGCCGTGCAAAACCTTTTGGGGAAAATGACGCCCCTGCAGTGAGACACTTAATGGCGATTTATACTCTTTCGTATGAAGAAGACACAATGTCAAAGAGACCTCCCAGTTGATCTGTAAGTTCAGTGTAATTCCAGTCAGAGTCCACACGGGGTTTCCGTTCCTCTGGACGAGCCGGCAAAGAAGAATAAATAGCCAAAAAAAATGGCCAAGTTTGAAGAACAACAGGGCAGGGCACTCAGCTGGCTCAGTCGGTAGAGCATTTTACTCTTCATCCCGGGATTGTGAGTTCGAGCCCCACGTTGGGCATGGAGCCTACTTTAAAAAATAATAAAATAGTGTCAAAAAAAAGAAAGGGAAAATAACAAGGCAAAGGAGATGAACCTTATCAGACACCAAGCCTTCTGACAAAATTATATAATGAACAGTGCGGGACTCGTGCAGGCTGACAAGGGGGCCAGCACATCGGAGCAGGGGGCTTGGGGCCCTGTAAGATCAGGGGGCACCTGAGGCCAGGGCGGCGGGAGGGAGGAGTCTCCAGTGAGGAGGACGTAGGTTCTCCTCGTGAGAAGACTGCCTGCTGACGAGGAGATGGAACGACATTGGGGGGGCCTCGGGGACACCTGGCATTGGGGAGCCCCGGGGGATGCCTGGTGTTGGGGGAGGGTCCCGGGGGACGCCTGGCGTTGGGGGGCTCCTGGGGGACATCTGACACTGGGGGACCTCAGGGGATGCCTGGTGTTCAGGAACCTCAGGGGATGCCTGGTGTTGGGGGGCCCCGGGGATGCCTGGTGTTGGGAGGGCCCCGGGGACGCCTGGCGTTGGGGGCCTCGGGGATGCCTGGTGTTGGGAGGGCCCCGGGGACGCCTGGCGTTGGGGGGCCTCGGGGATGCCTGGTGTTGGGAGGGCCCCGGGGGATGCCTGGTGTTGGGGGGCCCCGGGGACGCCTGGCGTTGGGGCCCCGGGGGACACCTGGCGTTGAGGGCGCCCTGGGGGATGCCTGGTGTTGGAGGAAAGACCTCTGGGTACGCCTGGCACTGGGGGAGCCTCAGGGATGCCTGGCGTTGGGGGACCTCGGTGGGACCTCAGTGCTTCAGGGAAGCACTTCTTAGGTGAGAAACAGAATCATCACAAAGTAGCGGAAACAGTGGGCAGAAGGGTTGAGTGTAAAGTATCAGCAGATGAAGACACACAACACTGAACAAGACAAGCCGGGACTTTGCCAGCAAAGGACTAATCTCCAGACGGGACCCTGGCCTCCCGCGCAGCAGCAGTGAAGGACAACCAGCGGACGAGACGGAGGTGAAGGAGGGACAGAGGGTCACGGAGGCACAAACGTGGCCAGCAGCCCACACAGCAAAGACAAGCCCCTCGTCAGGGGTCAGGGTCAGGGTCAGGCTGGGGGCGGCAGGGCCCCCCTCGGCCAGCACACCACTGGCATCACGCTGGCTGAGAGTTGGGGAGGCAGGCGTTTCGTGGGCTCTGGCCGCCCTCGCGCCCGCACGCCGTGCCAGGGACCCGCCCTGGGCCATCTGACGGACGTGGCCCGGACGCACACGGGGCTGTTGGCTGTGGCGTCGGCAGGGCGGTGGGGACATGTGACATGGTTCGATGCTGCCGGGAGCACGGTGAGAATGGCGGCACCTACGAGCACCCGTGTGCGGTACCACCAAGGACCCGGTGTCGAGCGAACACAGAGAACGCGGGACACGTAAAGCACGATCCCACGTCTGCCACTTTTCAGAGCACAAGAAGCAAAACTCACAGGAAGACGCGACGCGCTTGAAGAGCCGCGCCCGGATATGACCAGGAGTCGGCGTCAGGGGGGCCTCGGGCCGGGCACCAAGGGTGAGCCCGGGTGGGGGCTGCGGCGTCGCCCCAGGGGAGGGGTCCTGGCGGGAGGTGGGGTCGGTGGACTGGAGGGCAGGGAAGAGGGACGCGGTGCTGGGAGGGGTGCGGCCAGCGGAGAAGGTGTGCGTCTGGGGCCCGGAGCGGCCGAGCGGCCCGGGGCACAGCCAAGTCGGGAGACCTCGGGCACCCAGGGACCTCTGGGGACGGGGGTCGGGGCCGTTGGCTGGGAGCCTTCCGCAGACAGGAAACGGAGGTGCCCCGGAGGTCACGCGATGCCCCCAGCGCGCCCTCCCTGAGCGGCTCCTCGGCGCTGTCGGGCACGGCCGTCCCATCCTGGACGCTCAGCCTTGGTGTCCTTCGAGTCTGGGTTGAAGGCAGAATTGCGCCTTCCCGTCACCTGCCCTTGGCTCCCAAACGGCCGCCTCTGTCTCTGTGACCTTGACCTAAGAACGTCATGTAGGTGGAGTCACACGGTTTGTGTGTCTGCGTGACCTCACCCAGCACTGTCCTCAGCGTCCATGCAGGCTGCAGCAGGTGTCAGAGTGGCCTTCCTTTGCAAGGCCGAATAGCACTCCATGGTGTGGACGGACCACACTCTCCTATCCCTTCATCTGCCGACGGACACTTGGGTCCCTTCCTCGTTTTCGCTCTTGTGAATAGCGCTGCTGTGAACATGGGGGTGCAAATATTTCTTCGAGACTTTGCTTTCAGTTCTTTTGGGCAGATACCCAGTAATGGGGTTCCTGGATCACACGGTGATTCTATTTTTAATTTTTTAGGAGAGTCTCTGCTGTTCTGCCCGGCAGCGGTAGCATTTACATTCCCACCAATAGGACACAGCGTTCCAATTTCTCCACATCTTTGTCAGCACTTGTTTTCTGTTTTTTGTTTTGTTTTTTGATAGTAGCCATCCCAGTGAGTGTGAGGAGGTATCGCACAGCTTTGATCTGCATTTCCCCAGTGATTAGTGACGCTGAGCATCTTTTGTGAGCTTATTGACCATCTGTATGTCTTCTCTGGAGAGATGTCTATGCAATTCCTTTGCCGATTTTTTAATTAATGAATTAACTAAAATTTTTTATCTGAGACAGAGAAAGAGTCTCAAGCAGGCTTCACACTCAGTGCAGAGCCCAATGTGGGGCTCCATCCCATGACCCTGGGATCCTGACCAGAGCCGAGATCAAGAGTCGGACCGTCAACTGACTGAGTCACCCAGCCTCCCTCTCTTGCCCATTTTTGAGTTGAGTCATTTGTTTCTTTGTGGTTGAGTTGTAGGAATTCTCTGTGTATTCTCGATCCTAATCCCTCATCAGACACGTGGCTTGCAGATACTTTCCCCCTTCTGTGCGTTGCCTTTCTGTCCTGTGGATACTGTCTCTTGTACAGAAACCTTAAACTTTCATGAAGCCCCATTCGGCCATTTCTTGCTGTCTGTGCCTTTGGCGTTGAATCCAGGAAATGATCGCTGTATCCAGTATGTGAGCCTTTTATGTTTTCTTAGAATAGCTTTGTTGTTTTATGTCTTCTTACTTTTACATCCTTGATCTATTTTGAGTTAATTTCTGTATGTGGTGTTAGGTAAGAGTCCAGCTTCATTCCCTGGCACGGGGACACCCAGTTCCCCAGCATCGTTTGTTGAAAACACTGTTCTTTTTCCATTGAATGGTCTTGGCTCCCTTGTTAAAAATCATGCGTCCAGGGCACCTGGGGGCTCAGTCAGTTGGGCATCCGACTTCGGCTCAGATCATGATCTCACGGTTCATGGGTTCAAGCCCCACGTCGGGCTCTGTGCTGACAGCTCAGAGCCTGGAGCCTGTCTTCTGATTCTGTATCTCCCTCTCTCTCTGACCCTCCCCTGCTCACGCTGTCTCTGTCTCTCTCTCAAAAATAAATAAAACATTAAAAAAATTAAAAACAAAATCACGTGGCCATATATGTGAATGTTTGCTTCTATTCACTTGGTCCATATGTCTGTCTTTAATGCACACACTTATTTTTTGAAATAGAAATGTGCTCATACTGTACACTGGTGTTTAAAAAATATTCACATGTTGTCTGCACCCCTCCATGTCAGTAAGTACAGACATGCCATGTTCAAATGGAGCCCCTGCCTTCTGCTTTATGTGCTTCCATCGCTTATGTAAAGTATCTCTGTCGTGGACATTTAGGACACTCCCAGTGGTTCGAGTTGTGTGATGGGCAACATACATAATTACCCTGAAATGAGTCGCATTTGAGTTGCTGGATTGGTGCCCGGAGCAGGGCGGCTGCTATAAAGTATTTGCTACATCGATTCTGCTCAAACACCATTATTCTATAATTTCCTTGGGACAGGTTTCCAGGCGTCACATTGCTGAGTTCATGGGTACGTAGCGCCTGCTATCTCCCCCCACGGCCTGGAGAGCAGCCGCCCTCCGAGATGGCGCTGGGCTGGAAGGGAACCCCACGAGTGTAAGCCGCCTTGCCTCGGGGTGCTGTCCCGGTGGAGTGTGGACCTCGGCCTCCAGAGCCCCAGGCCAGGTCACGCTGGCTGCAGCACCCGCCGGCTCTGTGATCCTGGGCAAGCTGCCCAGTGTCCTCACCTGTGCCCCGAGAGGTGAGGACCGTTAGCCACAGGGCTTTCATGACTGAAACGAGTTAGCATCTACGCGGAGCCCGGGAGAGTGTCAGTCAGCACAGTGTTCTGACCGTTTCGAAGGCACAGCGACAGTCTTAACCAGAACAGCTCGGTAATTTGTTCTAATTTATTGGTTACCCAGGTGTAGACAAGCACAGGATAACCCACTTTATCATTGCCCAGCTGCAGGTGACTGAAGAGGGTATTTACTCTGTGGGTTCCTGGCAGAACGATGCTCTCTGGGTCTAGGAGGGGCTGAAATTGGACGTTTGGGTCCAAGTTGAAGAGGTTGGGCGGAAGGGGAGGGCGGGTGCAGGGCTCGGGGGGGGCAGAGGGGCAAGTAGGGCCCTCACAGGCCTTAACTCGGGGGCCCCGGGCCGGGAGCCTCGCCCCTCACCCCCTGCTGGCTCCAGACCCCAGTGCA